>SNQJ01S0181446.1:0-13985 GCA_010110895.2 Picea sitchensis
GTGAGGTCTCAGTTTAACTTCATATAGTAGGTTGTAGTAAGGGTGAGTAGGGGGAAGAATTTGGTGAGAAAATGTAGAGGTCTACCAAGGACATCAAGTCTTTCAGCAGCCCAAGGAGGAACAATTTAAGCACAAGAACTTCTTGAATTTAAATCTCAAAGAAACTGAAAGGAACTATAACAACACTATAATCAAACTTTCATCATAATGTAGTCACAATAATTCAAGTGAATCATTCAATGATGAACTCTTTCAGCATTAGAGGAAGACAAGATGGAGTAAGGAAGTTGATTATCATTAAACGATATGTCTCAAATTCATATACATAACCAGAAAACCAGAGTGTCTCAAATGCATATACATAACCAGAAAACCAGAGTGTTCATTAAAACTTTACAATACAGGAGATTTTCTCTACCATCAACCTTTACAAAATGTAAAAATTGAGTATATATACTCAAAGAATCTTTCCCCCCTATAGAAGCGCACTCTGGTCATTGTGTTCAAGGCTTGGCGTCTGCATCTTCCTCTATTAGGCCTCACTTTCATTCTTCTATCAGACGCGATCTCAGATCGGTATGGGCTTGCAGGAAAAACCACTTGCAGGGGTACCACGGGCTAAAAACTCTATTTTCCATGGTTGGCTCCTCCATGCTTTTCATTTATGGGATGAAACAAGGTTTCAACTACCTCTCCCACTACCATTAACTAACTGCATTAGGATTGGAATGGAGCCCTGACACCTATGAATGCTCCAAGCAAGCTCACAACTCTCTCGGGTCAATTTTGGTATCCCGAGGCCAGGTAGCTCTTTCTCTGTAACCAACTTGGGCTCTCTGGTCCCTCGCGCAACTCCTTTCATTGCTCCACGTGACCGCAGGCCCTGTCCTTGTACCTATCCATATGAAATTTCAGGATTTCGCATTTCGGGAGTTCTCACTCCCCTTGTTTTCAAATATCCCGATGCTTCCGCAAAATGGCCCATCTGGATCAACGGTCGGACATGATTCAAAATGGACGACCACGATATTTTCCCTGACAATATGAAACATCAGCTATGTGATGAGCACTAGCCCCTCTTTCTAGACCTACTTCCCATGTGATCAGATGTTGAGACCATGAGCCCAACTCTCAGGTGCGTCGCAATTTCGTGTTTTACGAGCTCATGAGGTATTCCATGCTCAAAACCATGAATCACAAAATCACGACACTCGGATCAGCTGACACGCACCCCTCTTTGATCGAATGATCCTGACCATTTCGTGATTTCGCACTTCGCGAGTCCTCGCGACTCGGCCCTTTAACTGCTCCATTCCCCAAAATCACGAAATACTTGATCGTGTGCCACACATCCTACTGAGAAGGACGACTTAGATCATTTCGCGATTTTGCATTTCGCGAGTTTTAAAACTTTGTTCCTTGATCGCTCCACCTCGCGAAATCACGAAATGCCAATCACACACCATGTGTCCCTTTGGTTGGACGACCTAGTTCTACTTTTTCACGAATTGGGATTTGGCGATTCTTGATGGATAGTTTTACAACCTTTTGAACTCCCGATTCTCGCGCTCGCTTGCCTTCGTTGAAGACTGAACTTGCTCGCTCATTTGATTTGAATCCACATTAAAACGCTTCAAGTGTTGCGCTTGGTTCTCATGACTGTGACTTGTGATCAATTACTCGGATCACTGGCTGAGGGCTCGAGCCAACAAAGGTTCAATGATAGAGATAAAGAGGGAAGTGATCGAACTTAGAGAAGATAGGGGATCTTATGGTTGAAATTTCTCAGACAACTTCGACAAGGAAAACCAGTCGATCAAAGGATGAAGACAAATGAAAGAAAATTGCACGTCGAGAGGAAAAATCTATGATCAGGTCTGCAAAAGGGGAAAAGACAGACAAAATTTGCAGGCTTAGGTAGAAACCACAGACTCACAAGACCTTGAAAATATTAAGTGCTAATAGAAGTCATAGTGAACTTTTGATGAGGAAGTTCCGAGATTATCTGAATCGTCGATCTATCAGAGGATGAGTTGATGAGATCTAGACCATAGATCCTTTGAGCGCTAAGCCGATGAGTCTCTTAGAAGAGATGAGTCAGGAAGTTCTGGAAAGAGGTGTAGGAGGAGTTTCTGGTGAGGAAATTGCAATGCCGAGAGCCTGAGGATGAGGAGAGCCATAGATCTGTTGATGTTGAACTCGATGGAGTCTGAGCCATTGGATCCAACAATGATCCATCCCGAAGAAGGAACCGTGTAAAAGTGATAGTTTCAGTTAAATTCCAAGTAGATGTGAGATCCAATTGATCTTTGACCATTGGATGTGAGGATCTGAGGACTGTCGTATCCGTTGGAGTGTTTCTCGTCGAGAAGAAATGATCAGATGAGGCACTTTTGATAGTGGAGGTATGAATGGGTGGAGACTATTGATCTCCACGTAAGGTAGCCTGATAATATCACAACCATAGATATTCATTTAGACCCCACCGACCAAGTGTTGAGCAGAGAACGGGTGAGGCTTTAGCCGTTGCATGATTTCAAGGTGAACAATAAACCTATACCATTGATTTCATAACCCAAAGATCGTTGGATCTATCAGAAGTAGAGCTATAGGAGAAATTTGATTGGGAATGAAATGTGGGTTGTATAACCTACTTTTCCGATGGGAAAGAAACTTTATTCACCGCTGACCATTGATATGGCCGAAACAGGTGAGTCGAATCCATACGATCTGGGAGACTTATTCCCTGGTCTGTGTGGTTGCATTCTACTAAGGGATTTGTTGGGAAGAAGAGGGTGACAAGTCTACGGGCTTGCCACTGCTACATCACACACACATTTCCTTGTACTTTATTCAAAAGATGAAGAAGAATCCCATGTGTGTTCCATGTGGGATAGAGGTCGAATAAGGGTGTAAACTTGAGACCAAAATATTAGTGGAAAAGGAATTCTTGACATCCCACCAGCTTAAGGGGGTTTAGGAGGTCAAGTGTGTTACATATATAACTATTTAATCCAATAAATACTCTTCAAAAGAGGAGGAAAAATCAATAGAGGACTCCTTCAAAGAGGAGGAGGAGGAGGAGGAAGAAGAAGAAGAAAAATATGAAGTCCCTACCCTAGAAGACAATAGAATCTTAATTCTTTCTCTTAAAAATATTTGTCTCTTGATGAACTTGAAAGAAATGAGGAAATTAGTCTACACAGTGAAAGAGATGACTCTTCTTCAAGTAAAGAAGAAGAGGATGGGGATGAGGAAAGGAATGAGGATAGGGATGATTAAGCTTCTCCTCATTTGTTCATAGCATATATTACTTATTACATTGTGCTTGTTTTTTATCTAGGCAATTATTACAACCTTCTTTGGAAGGATGGATTTTGTAAAATGTTTATAAACATTAATGTCCATAACCTTTAATAGAAACTTGTTTAGAGTAATATCTATTTTTTTGTACAATATTACTATTAATTAATAGAATTTTGTTCGAAGAGAGAGCTTGTGTTGTATATTATTTTTATAAAATAATAGATATTTTATCATTGGCTCCACATAGAACTACAACTCATGAATATCCTCAATAAAAAATTCAGGTCAACATTCAACTAAGTCTACAATATTTGTCCTCACAAACTGGCACAATCACTCTAGCTCATGCAGAAGTTGGCATTTCTTTGAGGCACTCAACCCTAACTTTACCCAATGAAAAAATTAAATTTGGCATAAATTTTTGTATGTCAAATTTAAAATATAGAATTGTAGTAAGGTTGGTAATGATTAAACACACACACTCTAATTTGAATAATTCAATTTGGCCTTGTAATGAAGTATGGTTGCGCATTTCAGTGAAGTTGTCAAATTGCCATGCTTCACTAAATGCATGTCCATGCTTCATTTCTTTATCAATTTGGGTGATTCAAATTGGAGAGTGTGCATTTTCTAATTCTCTAGATTTATGTGCTTTCATATTTTTAATTTGAACCTTAAAAAATTGTACTTTAGATTTCCTTCAGCATGCGCAATTTTGTTTTGGCATGCATTTTTCCAAAGTTCAGTATAAGTGGGAAAAATAGGGATATATGAATTTTGACATGCCTAATGCAAGGGTACATAGGTTCAGTATTGTGTAATTATGTCTCATTTCAAATTCCATCCATGTTTTATACTTCTTTTGGCCTTGGAGTGCATTTTTGTATTGACTATGAAAATTGACAAATAGTATCAATTGTTGTTTTGGAAGACTTGGATTTCACTGTAAAATAGTTATTTTAGACAACTAAGTATGAGATGTTGTAAAAAATGTTAGTATCTCTATGTTGGAATGTTTATAATTTGTTTACCATTAACTACAACTCATGATGTGCACTTCTTTGGGGCACTCAACCCTCTCTTTTACCCTATGAAAAAACAAATTTGGACTATTTTTTCACAACATAATTTAGTATGTGTCAAATTAAAAATATTGAATTTTATCCATGTTTGTGATGAATGAACACACACTTTCAAAGTTGAATTAGTCAATTTCGCATTGTAATGAAGGCTGGGCATGCAATTCAAGGAAGCTCTTTGAAATTGTCTTACTTCACTAAAATGCTTGCACACACTTCATTTCTTGGCCAATTTGAGTGATTCAAATTGAAGAGTATGTATTTTATAATTCTCCACATTTATACTATTTCACATTTTTAATTTGCGCCTAAAAATTTTATGCTTCATATTTTATTCAACATGCAAACTTTTTCTTTAGTGTGCATTTTGTTAATGTTGTGTATAAATGGGAAAATAGGTATTAGGCATTTTGGCAGACATGATGCAAGTGTACATAGGTTCATTATTGTGTAACGTTTCCTTGGTCCAAATTTTATACCTAGGTGTACTTGGTTTGGCCTTGGAATGCATTTGTGTACTAACTATGAAAACTAAGAAATAATATCAATTGTTATTTTGGTAGACGTAGATTTCAAATAGAAGATTTATTTTAGACAAATGAGTATGAAATGTTGTAGAAAAATTTGGTAACTCTAGGTTGAAATGTTTATGATTCCATTTATCATTGACTATAGGCCTTGGTGTGCATTTATTTGGGGCACTCAACCCTGACTTTTACTATGTAAACAAATCAAATTTGAAGTATTTTCACTACGAGAACACCTTGTAGTAGAGATTTTTATGGAATCTCCCCAAAAAATTTAGCCCTTATCTATTTATAGTGGAGGTGGGCGGTCAAAGGTTTTTGTAGAGGTTCTTAACACCCATATGCCTTAATCGTCACCACACACTGTTACACATTATTTTTGTCATCCCTATGACTGTTAATGATGTAAACCTATCTGTTGCCTTCAGAGGGGTCAGTGGCCTGAGTTCCTGAAGAGAGAAGGGAGAAAAACTTTTCCTGAGACAAGAAGTTGCTTTTTCCCTTGTAAAAACCCTGTAAAAAAGGAATTTCGCAGGTTGCTATATAGGCAGGGTGCGAGAATGACCCATTCTCGCAGGTTGCACTATAGCTAGGGTGTGAGGTGTTCACAGGTTGCTCTATAGCTAGGGTGCGAGAATTCCTGCACGTGGAAAAAATGAGCGTTTTCTCGAATCTTCTAGAAGGAGAAACTTCTATGGTGAGGTGGCATCCGAATGGTTGGGATCTTACTTGCTTTCATGATTTAGTGGGATCATCCTAACCTCCTCACCTTATCCTCTTCAACTTATAAAAGGAGAAGAGCTCTCATGGAGAAAGTGAGCTTGAGTTTTGGAGGTTCTTGAGCTTGTTAGATTTGGCTTGGTTAGAGTGGCTTTGAGATTGGCTTTGTCAAGACAGATTGTGAGTAGTATCAGATCTATGCTCTCAGAATTCTTGGAGTGGAAGTGTGTGGGGAACAAAGGACAGTTGGAAGGGACCTTATGACATCAAGGCCATGGTTGTAATCTCTCTTTCATATTTAATATGATACAGTAATATGATTCTTTCCTATAAAGCTTGTTGTGTTTTATTATATGATTCCTTGATCACATACATAGGTTTTTATTGAGTTTATGTTATTGCTATCACTTTGGTTGGTTCGTGTTGTCTTGGTCTTGACCTCACGGGAGCACCAGAGAGAAGCAGGAGCAACAAAGACCCTAGGAAGCAATAATAAGGTATGTTCCTTGTTCTTGCCTCCTATTTAATTCAATATCTAAAACTTAAGGAAAGCGTCATGTTCTGGTGTGTTTTGTTCTAGATCCAGGTGGATCTAGGGAGATCGGTTTGTGTCCGCACTTACGGATTTATCCAATAACAAAATTGGTGACTCCACTGGGGAATAGATTGTTTCCTATCTAGTCTAGTTTCCCTTGCTTTGATTGCTTGTGTTCTGGTCTCTGAGTCTGTGGGAGATCCATCAAGACTCTCTGGATTTGAAAGTTCACTCAAAAGTTTGGCCCTTTTTCCAAATTTTGTGTTTACATACATTCTCGCACTGTACCCTTTAGTGGCCTGCGAGAATCATCTGAGTTCGCACCCTACTGTGTAATCCAGTGCGAGGTGTTCGCACCCTACATGTGTCTAGCCTGCGAACTCCACTAAAGTTCGCACTGCACCCTATAGATAGGCTGCGAACCCATTTGAAATTTGTGTTTGGAATTAGGATGTCCTATTTTTTGATGATCCAGTTTTGCTTTGATCAGCGGTGGATTGGAGCTTTTAGACCTATATTGATGCAGCTACAGTCTTCTTGACATCCAACTGGGGTGCTTTTAGCCACTTTGCTCTGTTTTGGTTTTGAGGGATTAGTCTCTTTCTTTGAGTGTCTTTCAATTACAAGCGTGTGTTTTCTTTAGAATTGTTTTGGGAAAGATCAAATTTCTTAGAATGGTTAAACTTTAAAGGAGAACTTTTAGTTTGGGTTTTCTTGTTTTAAGAAAGTTCATTATTGCTTTTAGTGAAATTTTGAAACAAAAGATTTATTTTCTTGCTTTTATAGTAGATTGGGGGCATCCTTGCATTTTAGGTAGCATTCATGATTGATATTGATGAGTTTAATAGACTTTGGGTTGTGTGCATATGGAATGATAAATGTTTTCTCAACTACAAGTAGCCTTAGCTTTCATCAAAATGAAGCGATTTCATCTTCATGTCACATAATTTTCAAGTTGGTCAAGACACCATATTGTCCACACCATCTTCCTTTTGGTAACAGCGATACCATAAAATAAAGCTTATAAAGAAGATTGATTGAACATTTTATCTTTTTGGTAACAAACCATTAGATTGAAGTGGTAGGAGCTGGAATATGAGTGTGAAGATAACTTTCCAAAGTACAAACAAGCTATATTATCTTAGGATGGAAGATGAAGAATCCACTACATTTTGTCACAGGAAATACTCACCTGGGGTCAAACCTGAGGTCGCGTTGAGACTGATAGAGTTACTCACCTACTTTGTTGATATCGGTGCCATGGGACATTGCATGTATTATGGGGATAACTCGGAGGTATACTCACAATGATGAGGGGAAACTTAACTTTTATGAGTTGATTTCGAGATAGATACCCTACCGCGTGTGGATGGTGTCGGTGTCTCCCAGGGCTTTATTGTTGTTGAGTGGTAACATTGAAGTGACAACCCTATCTTTCAGGTTCTTTACGAGGTGTGTGGAGGGAACGAGTCTTCCGCGATTTTGCGGAATCGGCGTTAGCCAAACTCACTCGGAGGGCTCCTTGGAGGTATACCGATTATGTGTGGGAGCTTGCACCCGAGGGGTGTAGAGTCAGATTAGCGGAGTCATCAACGTAAATTTTCCACCAGCTCTATCTGACTCCAACGCCTTCTTACTTTGTTTCCATGACATTGGATTTCATCACCAACTAGATGGATTCATTGTGAGAAGGTTTTTGTTTGTTTCTTGCTTCCTAGATTTTTAGCATGTACTATTTGTTTTCCCCTATGTAGAGGACTCTAGATTGGATTTTTTAATGATGGGTTCGAAATGACCAATGGAAGGAACCCTCGCTCGGGGGACCTTTTGTTTTCCTTCTTATGGAAACATTGAATTCTCCTCACATCCTTTACTTTGAGCCTTCCGAGGGTCTCACTTATGTATACCCGGTATGGTTGTTTTCCACTTTCAATTGTCCGAATGTAGTATAAGTGATTTGTTTGTAAGAACTTTCCCCCAAGAACATCAACCTCATGTTGATCCCTTCGAATCTTCACCGATGGTCTTCTTGCCTTCTTCGCACGAATTAGCCTTCCATTCCATTTTCTTAGTCAGTTGAAAGTTAGAAGCTAGTAACCGGTGAATAAGAAGAAGAAGAAAGGAAGAATAAGAATAAAGAAAAGCAAACTACGGATCCAAACCTCAACCAGCACATCCAAAACATGTTGGGGAAGGAAACGATTCTGTTAATGCGTGTTGCAGGAGTGTTGATGATGTCAAGATCGCCCAAACAACTAGCGTACGTAAGTACCACCTGGAGACTTTAATAGGAATTTATACATCTTCTTAAGGATTACTTGAGGTTTATCAGGGGTTATAGAAGCATAAGTCTACACACATCACACCATGTGCGATGGATTTAGCCTAGAACAACATCTTTGCGATGACTTCCGGAGTCGACTAGTCTTGATATGGTTGGGAAGAACAAAAGTAGAGTCAAGGATTCCCATGTATGTTATGCAAGGGATTCATCTAACTCACCTCTACCCTCATATGGACAAAGCCTCAAAAATACTAGAAGACATGACTGTTTCAAAACCCCAACTTCCGATCTCTTATACGCCAAGCTTTTCTCTCAACCTACCCGTAGTTGATGGAATGATCCCTCCGGTCCCTCCACCGGTCAATCCGATTGATCATGTTGTCCAATTTGGCCACATCCTTAGTTGGTGGTGACCAAGTGGTTGATATGATCCCATCCTCGGTCAACCCACTCTCAGGTTAGAGAGTAAAACCTAAGCGGTCGATTCATTTCCACCCATCAACCCCATCCTCCCCAACAGATACCAAACCCAAGTGAGTCGATATGATCTCATCAATGGTGATCCTACTCTCCCACTAAAGGCTGGCTTAGAATCATCCATGTTTTTCGTTGATACGGAGACTGCCGTGTTTGGGGGTATTCCTCCTTCTCCCCATGGAACCCTCAAGTGGTAGGGCCATCCGTTTTTGATTGGGGTGTGCTAAGCTGGAACTCGTCTTCCCTCTCACTTTCCTTTCCGGATTCTGATTACCCAGGCGGCAATTGGGGCGTTCCTGACGGTGATAGATGATGAGTTCATGTTAGTAACATACCTCTATTGTTTGGAAGCCTTGGGTTATCACTGCCGCGATTCATTGCTTTTAATAGAAACTATTATTATTCAACCTTTAGGGACCCTTCCCTCGTTTCCTGTAACTTTGGGAAGGAAGACTATCTTTATTGACGTCATGGTAGTCCACGACCCTTAGTTTTGCTTGATCATGGAACTTAACTTTTGATTCATGCCGGACTTATTAGATGCTTACCCAACTTGGGTTGGGTTGGCGCTTGAACCTTTTTGTTATTATGAATATGTTTTAGAACCCATAAAACCCCTCCCTATTTTCTTTCTCCGATGTGTTATCACGTAATATAGCATTTAGATCAAATCAGAGCGAAAAAAGGCATTAAATTGATGCAAAAAATGAGGGTCTTTAGACACTCAACCGATAGAGCGAGGGCGCGATCAAATTCCCGATGACTGGAGAGGAAAATGCTTAAATATACGAGGATTCTTGTACATCGATTGAATGAGTGGTGGAAATTTGGGCTACCGCAAAATTCAAAATTGATTTCATATTATAATAGTTAGTAGCATTATGTCTTCAATCCCTACGATCAGTCCGGTGTAAAGAGAGGGTGGGGATGAAGATCGTCGAAGATCTCGGTGGTGGCGGGTATTTAAAGGTCAAAGATTCGAAGATCTCAGAATGGGCATAACAATCCATGTATCAATCAGTCGATTGAGTTATCAATCGAGGTCTCTATCGATTAAATGACAAGGTCGATGAAGGTTCGGTCGATCTCGGGCGATTAACAAGGTCAATGAGGCAGTGAGGGTAGTTCGAAGGTCGTGACATTAATATATGTATATATATATTATATATATCGAGGCAGGCCCCTAGGTCTTGGTGGGAAGTTTCATGTAGGTCGATGTGCCTCGTTCGGTGTCAACATGAGAGGACTAACTCTCTTGCGTATCGTGGCAACATGGGGAAACTCAATCTGTTTTGTTCCATGGTTTGCTGAAACTCAATCTGTTTTGTTCCATGGTTTGCTGGGGGGAACTCAGTCAATATCTCGTATGGTGGCAACAACTAGGGTGACCTCAATATTTCATATCGTGGCAACATGGGGAAACTCAATCTCTCCCGTATTGTGTGATGGGGAAAATGGTTGTGATGGGTGCGCCATCCTCGGGTTCGTCTAGCAAGCAATAAACAGGTGTTATCATTTGTGGTTCAAAGGGTGGTGGGAAGTCAAGGAAGCGAGCAAGTAATCCCTCCGATTAATCTTTCTTGTCCCAGCCCACAGTAACAATAATAAGCAAGTTATAATCAAGTAAGAAAAGCAAGCAGCAAGAAACCGGGTTCTTTGTCTATCCCCAAATCCATCCCGTTTCTTTTCCTAGCCCGTTCATTTGTTTCTTCGACTAGCCCGTTTCTTTCTTTCCTTTCTTCTCCCAGCCCATGGTGTCCAGGGAAGGGTGTCGCCATGCATTCATATGTGCAGTTTCGGTGCTCACTCGGGTTTGTATTGCGAAGCAGGATTTAGGGTGAGTCAATCGAAGCAAAATATCTATCGTCCAGGTGTAGTCGTCTATCCACACGGATTGGTCTAGCCTTGGGTGGTGTCATCTAGCCAGCGAGCGAGCATCCTCCATTCATTGTTAAAGAAAAATGAAAAAACGTTGTTAAATGCCATTCTTAATTGGAGAAAACGTAAGTTTCAATGTTCAGTAGGGGTTGCGCTCAAATGGTATCAAAATCGATCAAAAAGAGAGTGGTAAGCGAGCTAAAATGTCCATAGACAAGGTTTTTATCTAATAAGCCTAGTCCTCTAACTGCTCTGCCTAAGCTTCTCTCTCCCTCCTTCCTTCCTGCCTTCCTGCCTTCTGACGAAGACCTAATCCGTCCCGACTTTCTCTCCTGAAGACCCAATCTGTCGAACAGTCTAACCTTCAGATGGTCGTCCCACCTAGCAGTGTGAAACGAGTTCAAATGACATTCTTCCAAAAGAAAAAGTCACTTTTGAGGGGGGTCTTTTATCCTATAAGGTTCAAAATGGCGTCTCTAGAGAGCTAAAATGGCCATAGAATCAATTTCTATTTATACTAGCCCTGTAATCCCCCGGCTATGATAAGAAGTAGATATATAAGAAGTCTGAGGGGAAGGGGCTGGATGTAATGGATAGAATAACCTTACCTCACGTGCATTCAATCAACGAGTTTACTATAGCCAAATGGGAGTTATGGAACTCAGATGAATATGACTACGAACCTGCCAAAACAAATTGATTCATTCTAAAAAGCGCGTTTGATGAGGTTTTTGATCGAAGCGGACCCACCGCTCATAAGCTTGACAGTGGGGCAGAAGAGAAGCACGCTCAATTTGCCTTACAAGAGGGAGGCTTTTGTTTTAGAGCGTTTATATACGTGTTTATTTAAAGTTAGAGAGAGGCCTAATTGTCCCATTCTCCCTGCTCCCCCGCCCGCATCAAGGCATCATGCAAACTCCACATGCCCCTACTCACCTGGCACCCATTTCAAAATGAAAATTGGCATTAAGGTATCAAGGAGGTTCCCGCTCAAGCTCAAATCGATTGAACCCAACTGACCCAAAAAAATTCTGCATTATCAATTTGGATCTCCCACGTCTGTCTGCTAAGTACCGGCCAGGCGGTGAAACTGTGTAACGATGGGTGCAAGGGGTGTGTGGGATGGTTCGTGAGGTAACAACGTCGAGGAGGGAGAGAGATCGATCACATGTAGGTGGGTGTGATTCACAGTCTAAATCATTCTGTACCGTGTTGGTTCGACCAGATGAAGAGAGGAAGGATAAGGCCAAGTTCACAACAGATGAGAAAAGAGAAGGTGGTCCTATGTTTCAATAGCCATTCATAGCCGGTCGATCATAGTTGATCATAGCCAGAAGGTCATTACAGTGGTCGCCGATAGACAGTCATTTACATAAAGTGGTCATTTTCAGCCGGTCCACTAACAGAGGAGCATAGCCAGTGGTCGCCATAGCAGTCAGGAGGTGGGGGCTTGTCATTGCATGTTTTCATATATGATAGCCGGTAGTAGCGGATAGTCCTAGCCAGTTCTCATTGCCGATAGCCAGGAGTCCTAGACCATCATTGCCAATCAGAGCAGCACATATCCCATCCCAACCTTATTCCTCGAACTCTACGGAGGAACCATAGCCCTTGAACTACACCTCGAACTATTTCTCCACTGATATAGCTGCCATAACTTTATACCCTCTATACTACCTATAATACAATTTAAACTATACCATTGACCTATAGCTACCACCGATGCAGAACAAGAGTGACTCAAATAGAGGGAAGAAAGCAGATGGATTATGCATTACATACGTTAATTCACCAGAGGGAGGATCATACGTGGATTTTAATAAAAAATCTAATGGTTATATATATTATCATATATAATGCAAGTTGATACACACTTTGGGAAAATTTTAGGGATACACTTTTCTACCACAATCTGAAGCCACACCATCGGGGGAAAGAACAAAGTTCACTTGGTCCCAGAATTCACAAAACCGCCTCATTCACTTTTTTTGATCAATGAAAACGCCTTACGAAATAACTCCATCGCTACTCCATTGAAGCAGCCATCAAAGCCCAGAGAGACAAGGAAGAGGAACTTACTATGATGGCTACAACCCAACAATTTAAATCGTGAAGATGGCTACAAGCTAAGACAATCTTTACAGCCCGTTCTCCATAGCCTTCGCCATTAATCTATTTTTTTCTCCCCTCGCCCTCCTACTTACTATGTTTTGCGGTTCGTACCTTGGGAATTTGATAAATAAAACCAGACGCACTTTGGGAATTGAAGAAAGGAAACCCGACACACCCGCTAGGTAGGGCCTACTGAGCATGATATGGGTTGAGAAGGACCTAACTGGGGAAGGCACAACAGTGTTGGAAGGATCCAGAGGTGTTCCCATTCTTAATTTGTATCATTTTTCCTCTCGTATCGAATTGACCATTTGGGCCACGTAGCATTCAGATTAGCCAGATGCTTACGCTGGATGGAATGCCCTTAGTTATCAGTTTCTTATGTATCCAGGATTCGTAGGTTATTACCATCACTAGGAAGGCGGGTAGAGTGTAAAGCTTCCTTTTAGGAGGTTTAGTGAGATGGGAAGGCTTTTATTTATTGACTCAATAACATCTTCTGAGAAAAGCGTTCCCACCGGACACAGGCAACATACATCTCCCCAAATAGGCGAGACAAACCAAAATATAACCTTTAATAATGCTTCCTATGATTGCCAGGTGTTCATTTCCCCCTTCAGAAGAAAAAGATTAGGCACACCTCAATAGCCAAGAAAAAGGAGATATTACCAAGCTGGCTGGAATAATTAAGAGGTAGGTTCACTTTCAATCCAAATATTCTTATGAGAGGATGGAGGAAGGAAAAGATAGAAGTTGCTTAGCTTCTTTTTTTGTTTGTATATGCACGTATATAATGCTATCATGGACTCATGCAGTTTAGTGAGTGGCTTAACAACAACTCTTTAGTGAATGAATGGCTTTGTGCTTTTATGTAAACTAATTTCTTTGTGCAGTACGTGAATGGCTTGGATTCTGTGAGTGGCATATGTTCACACCCGGCACGGGACGGCACACGGTACGGGGAAAGTACAATGGGCGGAAGGAGTTTGAGTGAGTTGCACGGATAGAGATATGAATATGAAGTGTAGGTGGTGGGTGAACCAATTACCCTTGCCACTTAGACATCA
>SNQJ01S0181446.1:18772-38372 GCA_010110895.2 Picea sitchensis
TGACCTATTGTTCTATTTTTCATCATTACTTGTAGCACAAATCTTCCTCCATCGAATTGGATAGTCCAATTGTTGGAGAAAGACACTCTTGGACAACTTCTTCTTTTCAGTTGATGTATTTAGTTATGAGAACATATTATATTTTTTAATATAATTGAGCAATTTTTTCTACTGGAAAAAAAGTGATCAAATATAAATGTGATCTAATAAATACAAAAGTGGAAAAGTTAAGTGGAAACCGAGTTTACTTAAAAGTGAAGTAAAAATGAAACTGGATTAAATATAAATAAGATTTTAATAAATAACAAAGTTGAAAGGTTGGGTGGAAGTGGAGTTTACTTAAAAGAGGAGTAAAGATGAAAGTGGATTAAAGAAAAAAAGTAAAAGTGAAAGGGGAGTTTACGTAAAAGTGGAGTAAGCATGAAAATGAATTAAAAAGGGTAAAAGTGAAAGTGCACATGGTTTTACAAACCATGATGGTATTTTACCCATAAAAATGAATTAAAAATTAAAAAAAGGGGGGAAATCAATTATTATTTAATAAAAGTAGTGACTCTTCAAAATGAACATGAATTTTCACGTAAAGCTTATGGAAAAGTATAAATAAAGAAGAGGGTTATGAGAAAAAATGTGTATGTGGGTGAAAGTGTAATATTCTTATGCATATTATTTGAGGTGTGATGATTGAACATCATTCAATGAGCGAAAATTAAATATTGGCAAAGATCAGATCTGACATTCTAGAAAATAAATCAGGCAAAAGAAAAGGGAGTGAGTACAGATCCAAGGCAGAGCAAAAGTAGAAGTAGCAAGCATAGTGCAGAAGAATTGAAAACAGAAGAAAGCGAAAGAAGAAGAAGCAAGCACAGTGCAAGATCTGAGGCATAAGTTGAAGAAGAAGCAAGAAGATCTGGTGAAGGTAGAGCAAAAGCAAAAGTAGCAAGCGTAGAGTAGATCCAACGAAGGAAGAAGTAAAGAGTGCAGAGAATATTTTGTGAAGCCATAAGCAACAAAGGGGTTCAGTGTCTCCTATAGGTCGGTGTGTACAAACATCAGAGGGGATCAATGTCTCCTATAGGATTGTTCCTACAATCAACAAAGGGGATCGATGTCTCCTGTAGGTCGGTGCCTACAAACATCAGAGCGGATCGATGTTTACTGTAGTTCGATGCCTACAAACAAGAATGGAGATTGAGTTCTCTAGTAGGTTGGTGCCTACAAACATTTGTTATCGTAGGTTGGTGCCTACAAATCAATACAAATAAGTTTTGTGGTTTTCTCTCGAAAGGGTTTCCACATTAAATATTGTGTTTTTTGGTTGTTATATTGATGTGATAACTTCATTATGTTTTATGAATGTTAAAAATAAAAATATAGTCTTATATTGATTCACCCACCCACTCAATATAAGTGTGTGCTCAACAACCTCAAATGTTCACAAATGCAAAGAAATCACATTTCATGAATCTAGACACTTTAAAAGCCAAGTACATAAAATAAATACAAATGGTAAAGTTTAAATTTTTTGCATTGCTTAAACGTTCTACGTTTTGGTAGTTTTGTCAGAATCTGACAACATGAATCTAGACGAAAACTTAATTTTATGTTGTTTAAATTGTATTTCTGAATGCTTAAATGGATTCAGCGTGTTGATAAACCTTTGGGGCACTTAGATTATACAAAATTAACCACTCAAATCTACAATCCCAGACTTAAACACTCAAATCTACAATCCAACAATTTCTCGCCGGATTTCAGACAAAATTAAATAGAAAATACCTCGAAAAAAGGGCCAAAATGTAGGACGTTTAGACTAGGAGTTAAATTTTTAGCATGCAATCACTATACAAATACCAAAAACATATGGTAGTGAAGACCAAAATTATTTTAATCCAACAAAACACTCCAAAAAACAAATCCTTAATGATATGTAAAACGAAAGAACAAATTTGATGGCATTATCCATTTTTTATATAATATATATTGCCTTAATAATATGCAAAACAAAAGAACAAATTTGATGGCATTATCCATTTTTTATATATGTATTGCATTGAAAAAATGTAGCCAACTAACTTGAGGGTTTGGGGAGCAGAGAAACCCGTGAGTGTATTCAGAGAAATCAGTGGTTTAACTTCTGGTGGACCAGAGGGTTGATTAAGATAATCTGGTGGGGGTAGCTCAAGTACATGAGATGCATCTGCCTCTTCTTCAGAAACATCCTCAGACATAGCCATACAAATCTTATGTTCCTCACACTTGTGCCTCAGAAAATACTTGGCATCACAATTATAACAAAGACCTTTAAGTTGGTGTTCAACCATTTCAGCTCGAGTCAATTTCTTGATCTTGAGGGGAGTGATAGGAGGGGTGGGAAGGGTGGGTTTAGGGAGAGGAATAAAGGGTGTTTTTCTGGTTTGGGATGAGACGACTTCTTGTGCTTCCTTGGCCCATTTTTTTTTATCTTCCAACCAAGTATAGGGGTGAGCCATGAGGACATGGGCATGTATTTCATCCTTGAGGCCACTGATTGAGCATTCCCTAAAAAAATCATATTTCATGCCCTCTGTTCTGAAATCCAATTGCTCAAAGGAAGCTATAAATTCTCCACTGGTCCAGTCTATTTCAACTTGGTCAAACGACCTAAATGATGGGTGTCTGTGTCAAAGTAGTCATAGAGATCTACAAAAAACTATCCAATGTTCAAGATCAAAATGGAGAACACCATAACGAAGTTTGGCCAACTCATCGATAATGCCATGCAAAGAGTAGTGTTCCATTTGGGTGACCCAAACCATGGGACCTGAGCCATCAAATTTGTTCACATCCACTCTAGGAAGGCGTAGGTCATGTCGAAATTGATGGGATTGAAAAGTATGGGAATTGGAGGAAGTATCACATTTAGTGTGCAAAGGTTGGTCATATGAGGTAAGGTCTCCAAGAATATTCATTTTGACGAAGAGATGGATAGTAAAGGATTCAAGTTGGCTTGGAAGATGGTGTTCCATGTGGACTAAGAGGTCCTTTGTCATGTCCTATTTCAAGTTTTCCATTTTGGATTCTATGGCGGAATGCATGTTGGAATTGATGGTGGTAATATTGGCATTGATTTTCCGCACTTCCTTCTAGGTCATGAAGAAATCATATGACAAGGCATTGAGGCGCGAGTCAAGGTCTTGGTTGCAGGTGTGGGCCATGGTGAAAGGGGGACACAGGAAAGGGGCAAGTGGGTCCACACAGAAAAGGGGTTACAGGTGAAGGGTATCATGATGATTAGTGTGAAAAAGGGAATCCAATGGGGTAGGTCCCAAATAAGGGGGTCAAGACCACAAAGAAAAAAAAGGTGAAAAATGATAGGTATTATTGCGATCAAGACAAAAAGATGAATCCAATGGGATAGGTATCAAATAAAGGTGTGGTTTAGTGGTTTTTTTTAAACTCCTGTGGAGTTATACTCTGATCTGAATAATATTGCAGTGTTGAAATGCCCAAATTCTTAACAGGAAAAAATTTGTAGTAATTTTGCAAACATGATGTAGGAGGCAAGGTTGCACAACAATGGATATCATCCATTCTATTTCCATCCCAAAGGTTAAGGATTTCAAGGTTCCTATAGACAAGGGTTTTCCATGTGCTATAGCTCTCTAATATACATGTGAGGTGGAATAATAGTACTCGACCCAATATATCAGGGCTCCAACTGAGGAGGCTAGACCGTACTCTTAACTGTACTACTTGATTGCCTAGCTACTAGAGAGTATCTTCCTGAGTGATATTCTTGGTGGAAATACAACAATCTGGCGGTCGATCGATTGATCTATGGAGGGTTTCAGGATAGATAGGTCAGTCCGTATACAGATGTTGTCTTATGCACTACCACTCAAAGGGGTATCGACATGGGTTACAAGGGTGTCCAACAATGTGAGAATAAAAACCTCTTGTATTTCTTGTGTGTATGCTTCCTCGACCACGGATTTATTCGCTAAATGACAGATCATTTTAGTTTTAAGACGACAAAACATATCTCTACCCTGAAAAAATAAATTAAACCACAATTCCTGCCAAGGAAAGTGCTCTGATACCACTTGTTAGGTACCAAATCTATTATAATAGCATAAACCATAAATATTGCAAAGAATAACAACAAAACAACAAAATATAAGGAAACACAACACCAAAATAATACCTTTATTGATAGGAAACAATGTTCACTTGCCTCTTCGAGGGGGAAACCTCCAACAAAGCAATGCTCTATTACAATAATTCTCAAGACAAAGACTTATCATGCCATCGACTCTTATTTATACCAAATCTATATACCAAAATAACAATATAGAGGAAGATATTTATAGAAGCGGAAGATTCTATTAGGTCTTCTTACATTTGACTTATTCTTCTTTATTACTAGGCCTTATTAATATCGTCCTTTATTACATGGAAAATATATTATTCTACCTATGTGAGGGGTTAGGGAGGTTAGGTCCCTAACAAATAAATGACTAGTAGATGTTTATCTTGAAGACTAACTAAAGCATATTCATTCAAAACATTTTTTAGCTTGTAAAGTAGTTTCGTTTCCTTGCATTGCTTTGTAAACTATAGTGGATATTCCACTCGAATAGTTCGTCGCAACATAACTTATAATATTCTGCAATATTTTTCTATGCAATATTCTATTAAATATTGGAGAGTTAATACTACTAGCTTTAACACATAAATTATTGAAATATGTTGAAAAAAATAATGATACACACAATGAACACAAGACGTGCCCCTATAAAATCCAATACGGAAAAAACCCAACTAGAAGGTGAGACATATGCTTTTCTCTTATCTTCTTAATTATAAAATGTGAGTACAAATAAAGGGACACTCACCATGGGGATGCCATGGACACTGTGGCCAATATGGCTACTACATTATCTCCTTTTTCCTCTAATCTCCCTCAATATCCCACTCTCAATGCTCTTCTCTCCTATGGAACAATACTCAATACAGTAAGAATGGAATCCCTACCTTTCATAGCAGCCCAATATTTAACATAGCCTATTAGTCGTCTAGGGTTACAATTAAGGTTTTTGCAAGCCTCAACCCCCAATTGATGTTATTGTTTTGGGTCCTCTAGAATAATTTTCAAATTCCACACATAACAAGCTGCACATGTGTGAGTAATGGAAGCTGACATGGCATCCACTCGATATCATGGTGTTCAACAAGATAGGTCAACTTACAAGAGGCACAACTTTCACATACAAACTCTTATTGAGGTGTTTTTTTCTGTTGTTGGAAAGCTATCGAAGTGTAAAACAATGTCGAGAGGATATGATCTATGAAAAACGTAAAAAATGACCATTTAAGGCCTCACACGAGCTTCGGAAGGTTCCATACCCTAAATCTCCAAAGTGGGACCTACCCCAAAAAGGGCCCCTACAAGTCAATAATTCCAATTTTTACACCCAGAAAGTACTAAAATCGATGACAAATTATATGGTGTTCCATTCTAAATTATACTTCACCATTTAGGGAGGATTTTGGTCCTCAATAGATTTTACTAAAGTAGGTGAGGAAATTGTTCCTCTACCTTCTCCTTGGAGTATTGTTTCGCCTTGCATGGAAGTTGTTCTTTTAGCCCAATGTACTAGAGGTCATACTATCCCATATAGTTGTTCTAGACTTCTTCTATAAAACTATATCTTCTACTACCTATGCTTGGAATTTTGGTGCTAAGTCCTCTATGGCAGGTAAGACTTGTTCATCAATTTCTTGATCCAACATGGAAGGCTCATAGAGTTTCAGATTCTCAACATTCACTACTGAGTAAATGTGCATATATGGGGGTAGAGTGATTCTATAGGCATTGTCACCCTCCTTCTCCAACACTTAAAAGGACCATACCATAGAGACTGATTTTCTTACCAAGACCTTGTAACCTTTCTTTGCTCATATACAACCAAACTCTATCTCCCACTTTGAATGTTTTTTCAATCATACGCTAATCCTGTCGAGCCTTATACTTTTCTTGTGAATTATTCAAGGTCCCATGTACTTGCAAATGGATCGACTTGATCTTATCAACAAACATTTTATCCTTCAATGCTTCTCTTGTAGTGTCTTCCCCCACTCCGCCTTGTTTTCCATATACAACATTTAAGGGAAAAGGTGGAAAATACCCAAAACAAGTTTCAAAAGGAGACTTACTGGTAGAAGCATGGACCATGTTGTTATAAGAGTGTTGAATATAAACCAAATTTTCATCCCAAGTCCTTGGAAGCTTTTGATTGTAACCACTCAAAATTTGAGCAAATATATAGTTCACTATTTATGTCTACCCATCTGTTTATGGATGGAAAATTGTTGATCTCTTCAACTTGTTGCCCATTTTCTCCTAAATTTTAGTCCAAAAGGCACTAAAAAATACGGTATCTCTATTTGAGATGATGCTCCTTGGTATCCCAAAGTGCACCTAGACCATTTCATATAACATGTGTACTGCATTTTGTCCCTTGATGGTCTTTTTACAAGGAATAATATTGCACATCTTGCTAAACCTATCCACTAGCACAAACAATTAATCATTTCCCTTCATGGTTCTTGGAAAACCACCCACAAAATCCATGTAGATGCTCTCCCAAGGTCTAGCAAGTATAAGTAGAGAATGGTATAAACCTTTCTTTGTATCACTAGGTGTGTTGGTACAACAAAGTATGCACCCTATAGTAAACTAATCTACATCTTCTTGCATTCTGGGCCAATACACATATCTTTGTAAGTTGATAATTGTCTTCCCAACACCAAAATTCCCTACAACTTTGGAGTTGTGAACCTCTTTGATAAGCTGCAATATTTCATCTTTAGGAACACAAAGCTTGTCTAGCTTGTAGAGAAAGCCATCTTAAAGATCAAAGTCAACCTTATCGTCACCTTCTTCTACATGAACTTGGCCCTATAGTTGTTGAAACACCTCTTTAAAGTCCTCATCTTCTATGTATGCCTCTTTATATGCATCATGGGTGAAAGGATCCATGTGCATAAGAGTTCCCAAAGTTGTGATCTTAGATGTGGGTTGTCTTGAAAGCATGTTTTCCAACTTATCAGTGATGCCCTTCTTATATTTTTTGATTAGATGAAATTGCTATAAAATCCCCATATACTTGTATTGTTTGGTTTTCTAATGCTTACTATGAACCTACAAATAATGTAGTGGAAAATGATTAGTATAAATGATGGTCTCCTTTCCCATCAGAGAGTTGCTTCCACTTATTAGCAACTTGAGCTAGAGCACAAAGTTCCTTGTCATACGTATGCTAGTTTAGGACTCCACCATGAAATATTTTAGAATGATAGCATATTGGATTACCTCCCTACATCAATACTACTCCCATATCATATCCCCTTGCATCTATATCCACCTCAAAAATGGTGAATCTACAATTTATGAAATGCAACAATTGGTGCTTGATTGATCTTTCATTTGATCTCATCAAAATATTTCGGTTTATTCTTTTCCCACTGAAAAATCTTATTGATGGTTGTTATGGCATGGAGTTGTGCAGCCACAACTAAAAAAGGATGTTATAAACTTCTGTAGATATTGTGCCACCCCAACAAAGCTCCTAAATTTAGTGACATTTTTAGGAGTTGGCCACTTGAGGATGGCCTCCATCTTGGTAAGATCTATCTCAATTTTCCCTCCACCAATCACATACCCTAAATACACCAATGACTATTGGGAAATCCACATTTCTTAATAATTTATAGCAATTGATGATTTTTTAGAGTGTCTAAATCCTCGATGAGATGTGAGACATGCTATTCTCAGGTAGAGGTATAAACCAATATATCATCAAAGTACACTATTAAAAATGAATATAAAAAGGGGTGTAATACATCATTCATCAAATGCATAAATGTTGTTTTGCATTTGATAAACCAAAATGCATTACCAACCATTCATATAGTCCTTGCATTGTTTTAAAGTTGGTCTCCCAAGTGTCTTATTCTTAGACATTAGTTGATGAAGGTAAATCAGTGGGGGAGTTTTCCATCGCTACTCTAAGTTTGATTATGAGAGGGAGGGTTCCTTTGGCATCTGAAATTGGAAATCCTCGTGATGTGTCTCAAGGGTGATACTCTATCAACTCTAAATCTCAACGCATGGTCCTAGTAGATACAAATAGACTATGGTAATGGGATAGGGAATTTGGAGGGGATTAATGTGTAGATGAATCATTAATGATTCTCCATCAAATCAATATAACCTAACATGTGATATAAATGCCTCTCCAATAAAATAAAATGAAATAGAAATTTTTTTCCTTACAACCCGAATTATATAGTAAGTAAGCAAAATATACAAACCCTACACTACGTATATCTATCTCAACTATAAATCCATGAAGTATCCAAAGGGATCAAAGTGCCCACACAATGTTTTCTAATGAATTAGAATTAGATATTTGGACATTTTAAATAATATATATGTATAAGGTATTTACACCTATGTAAACTAAGCAATGCATACACTATATGGAAGAAGTCCATTGTCCCATAAAGAAGGCAACATAGAGAATTCCTTGTCGCACAAAACATGGGGCCACATACAACAATTTGGTCTCTTGTTAGATTATTATTATATGCTTATTAGATTATCGGATTATTATTAGATGCTTATTAGATTATTATTATTGTTAGATGCTTATCTTGAAGACTAACTAAAGCATATTCATTCAAAACATTTTTTAGATTGTAAAGTGGTTTCTTTTCCTTGCATTGCTTTGTAAACTGTCATGGATATTCCACTTTAATAGTTCGTCCCAACATAACTTATAATATTTTGCAATATTTTTCGATGCAATATTCTATTAAATGTTGGAGAGTTAATATTACTAGCTTTAACACATAAATTATTGAAATATGTTGAAAAATAAAATGATACACACAATGAACATAGGACGTGCCCCTGTAAAATCCAATATGGAAAAAATCCAACTGGAAGGTGAGGCAAATGCTTTTCTCTTTTCTTCTTAATTATAAAATGTCAGTGCAAAGAAAGGGACACTCACCATGGGGATGTCATGTACACTGTGGCCAATATGGATACTATATGATCTCCTTTTTCCTCTAATCTCTGTCAATATGCCAGTCTCAATGCTCTACTCTATTATGGAACAATACTCAATACAATAAGAATGGAATCCCTACCTTTCCTAGCAGCTGAATATTTAACATAGCCTATTAGTCATCTAGGGTTACAATTAGGGTTTTTGCAAACCTTAACCCCCAATTGATGTTATGGTTTTGGGTCTTGTAGAATATTTTTCAAATTCCACACATAACAAGCTCCACATGTGTGAGTAATGGAAGCCAACATGGAATCCACTCGATCCCATCGTGTTCAACAAGATAGGTCAACTTACAAGAGGCACAACGTTCGCATACAAACTCCGATTGAGGTGTTTTTTTTGTTGTTGGAAAGCTATCAAAGTTTAAAACAATGTCGAGAGGATACGAGCTATGAAAAACCCAAAAAATGACCATTTAAGGCCTCAAACGAGGTTTGGAAGGTTCCATACCCCAAATATCCAAAGTGGGACCTACCCCAAAAAGGCCCCCTACAAGTCAATAAATCTAATTTTTACACCCAGAAAGTACTAAAATTGATGACAAATTATATGATGTTCCATTTTGAATTATACTTCACCATTTAGGGAAGATTTTGGTCCTCAATAGATTTTACTAAAGTAGGTGAGGAAATGTTTCCTCTGCCTTCTCCTTGGAGTATTGTTTCGCCTTGCATGGAAGTTGTTCTTTTAGCCCAACCTGCTAGAGTTCATATTATCCCATATAGTTGTTCTAGACTTCTTCTATAAAGTATATATTCTACTAACTATGCCTGGAATTTTGGTGCTAAGTTCTCTATGGCAGGTGATACTTGTTCATCAATTTCTTGATCCAACATGGAAGGCTCATAGAGTTTCAGATTCTCAACATTCACTGCTGAGTAAATGTGAATACATGGGGGTAGAGTGAGTCTATAGGCATTTTCACCCACCTTCTCCAACACTTAAAAGGACCATACCATAGAGACTTGATTTTCTTACCAAGACCTTTTAACCTTTCTTTGTTCATATACAACCAAACTCTATATCCCACTTTGAATGTTTTTTCAATCATGCGCTAATCCTATCGAGCCTTATATTTTTCCTGTGAATTATTGAAGGTCCCGTGTACTTGCAAATGGATTGACTTGATCTTATCAACAAATGTTTTATCCTTCAAAGCTTCTCTTGTAGTGTCTTCCCCCACTCTGCCTTGTTGTCCACATACATCATTTAAGGGAAAAGGTGTAAAATAGCCAAAACAAGTTTCAAAAGGAGACTTACTAGTAGAAGCATGGACAATGTTGTTATAAGAGTGTTGAATATAAACCAAATTTTCATCCCAAGTCCTTGGATGATTTTGATTTTAACCACTAAATATTTGAGCAAATATATAGTTCACTATTTATGTCTACCCATTTTTTTTGGATGGATAGTTGTTGATCTCTTCAACTTGTTGCCCATTTTCTCTCAAATTTTAGTCCAAAAGGCACTAAGAAATCTGGTAACACTATTTGAGATGATGCTCCTTGGTATTCTAAAGTGCACTTAGACGATTTCAAAGAAAATGTGTACTGCATTTTGTCCCTTGATAGTCTTTTTACAAGGCATAATATTGCACATATTGCTAAACCTATCAACTAGCACAAAATGTTAATCATTTCCCTTCACGGTTCTTGGAAAACCACCCACAAAATCCATGTATATGCTCTCCCAAGGTCTAGCAAGTATAGCTAGAGAATGGTATAAACCTTGCTTTCTATCACTAAGTGTGTTGGTACAACAAAGTATGCACCCTATAGTAAACTAAGCTACATCTTCTTGCATTTTGGGCCATTACACATATCTTTTTAAGTTGGCAATTGTCTATCCAACACAAAAATTCCCTACAACTTTGGAGGTGTGAACCTCTTTGATAAGCTGCAATATTTCATCTTTAGGAACTCAAAGCTTGTATAGATTTTAGAGAAATCCATCTTAAATATCAAAGTCAACCTTATCGTCACCTTCTTCTACATGAACTTGGCCCTATAGTTGTTGAAATACCTCTTTAAAGTCCTCATATTCTATGTATGCCTCTTTATATGTATCATGATTGAAAGGCTCCATGTGCATAAGAGTTCCCAAAGTTGTGATCTTAGATGTGGGTGGTCTTGAAAGCATGTTTTCTAACTTATCATTGATGCCCTTCATATATTTTATGATCAGATGAAATTGCAATAAAATCCCCATATACTTGTATTGTTTGCTTTTCTAATGCTTACTATGGACCTACAAATAATGTAGTGGACAATGATTAGTATAAATGATGGTCTCCTTTCCCATCAGACAATTGCTTCCACATATTAGCAACTTGAGCTAGAGCACAAAGTTCCTTGTCATATGTATGGTCTTTCAAGACTCCACCATGAAATATTTTAGAATGATAGCATATTGGATTACCTCCCTACATAAATACTACTCCCATAGCATATCCCCATGCATCTATCTCCACTTCAAAAAAGTGAATCTACAATTTATGAAATGCAACAATTGGTGCTTGATTGATATTTCATTTGATCTCATCAAAATATTTCAGTTTATTCTTTTCCCACTGAAAACCCTTATTGATGGTTTTTATGGCATGGATTTGTGCAGCCACAACTAAAACATGATGCTATAAATTTTTGTAGATATTGTGCCACCCCAACAAAGCTCCTAACTTTAGTGACATTTTTATAAGTTGGCCACTTGAGGATGGCCTCCATCTTGGCAAGATCTATCTCAATTTTCCCTCCACCAATGACATACCCTAAATACACCAATGACTATTGGGAGATCCACATTTTTTAATATTTTCTAGCAATTGATTTTTTTTTAGAGTCTCTAACGCGTGAATGAGATGTGAGATATGCTATTCTCAGGTAGAGGTATAAACCAATATATCCTCAAATTACACTATTAAAAATGAATATAGAAATGGGTGCAAAACATCATTCATCAAATGCATAAATGTCGTTGTGCATTTGATAAACCAAAATGCATTACCAACCATTCATATAGTCCTTGCATTGTTTTAAAGTTGGTCTTCTAAGTGTCTTATTCTTAGATATTAGTTGATGAAGGTAAATCAGTGGGGGAGGTTTCCATCACTACTTTAAGTTTGATTATGAGAGGGAGGGTTCCTTTGGCATCTGAAATTGGGAATCCTTGTGATGTGTCTCAAGGGTGATACTCTATCAACTCTAATTCTCAACGCATGGTCCTAGTAGATACAAATAGACTCTGGTAATGGGATAGGGGATTTGGAGGGAATTAATGTGTGGATGAATAACTAATGATTCTCCATTAAATCAATATAACCTAACATGTGATATAAATGCCTCTCCAATAAAATAAAATGAAATAGAAAAAAGTTTGCTTACAACCCGAATTATATAGTAAGTAACCAATATATAMAAACACTACACTACATAGATCYATCTACACTATAAATCGATGAAGTATCCAAAGGGATYATAGTTCCCACACAATGTTTTCTAATGAATTAGAATTTGATATTTGGACATTTTAAATAATATATATGTATAGGGTATTTACACCTATGTAAACTAGGCAATGGATACACTATATGGAAGAAGTCCATTGTCCCATAAAGAGGGCAACATAGAGAATTCCTTGTCGCACAAACAATGGAGCCATATACATGGATTTTCTCTCTTGTTAGATTATTATTAGATGCTTATTAGATTAATATATTATTATTAGATGCTTATTAGATTATTATTATTGTTAGATGCTTATCTTGAAGACTAACTAAAACATATTCACTCAAAGCATTTTTTTATCTTGTAAAGTAGTTTATTTTCCTTGCATTGCTTTGTAAACTACCATGAATATTCCATTCGAATAGTTCGTCGCAACATAACTTATAATATTCTGCAATATTTTTTGATGTAATATTCTATTAAATATTGGAGAGTTAATATTACTAGATTTAACACATAAATTATTTAAATATGTTGAAAAATAAAATGATACACAGAATGAATACAAGACGTGCCCCTGTAAAATCCAATAAGGAAAAAACCCAACTGGAAGGTGAGGCATATGCTTTTCCCTTATCTTATTAATTAAAAAATGTCAGTGCAAATAAAGGGACACTCACCATAGGGATGCCATGGACACTGTGGTCAATATGGCTACTACATGATCTCCTTTTTCCTCTAATCTCTCTCAATTTTCCACTCTCAATGCTCTACTCTCCTATGGAACAATACTCAATATAATAAGAATGAAATCCCTACCTTTCCTAGTAGTCGAATATTTAACATAGCCTATTAGTCGTGTAGGGTTACAATTAGGGTTTTTGCAAGCTTCAACCCCCAATTGATGTTATGGTTTTGGGTCCTCTAGAATATTTTTCAAATTCCATACATAAAAAGCTCCACATGTGTGAGTAATGGAAGTTGACATGGAATCCACTCGATCCCATGGTGTTCAACAAGATAGGTCAACTTACAAGAGGCACAACGTTTGCATACAAACTCTGATTGAGGTGTTTTTTCTGTCGTTGGAAAGCTATCGAAGTGTAAAACAATGTCGAGAGGATACGAGCTATGAAAAACCCAAAAAATGACCATTTAAGGCCTCAAACAAGGTTTGGAAGGTTTCATACCCCAAATATCCAAAGTGGGACCTACCCCCAAAAGGGCCCCTACAAGTCAATAACTCCAATGTTTACACCCAAAAAGTACTAAAATCGATGACAAATTATATGATGTTCCATTCTGAATTATACTTCACCATTTAGGGAGGATTTTGGTCCTCAATAGATTTTACTAATGTAGGCGAGGAACATTTTCCTCTACCTTCTCCTTGGAGTATTGTTTCGCCTTGCATGGAAGTTGTTCTTTTAGCCCAACCTGCTAGAGTTCATATTATCCCATATAGTTGTTCTAGACTTATTCTATAAAACTATATCTTCTACTAACTATGCCTGGAATTTTGGTGCTAAGTTCTCTATGGTAGGTAAGACTTGTTCATCAATTTCTTGATCCAACATGGAAGGCTCATAGAGTTTCAGATTCTCAACATTCATTGCTGAGTAAATGTGCATATATGGGGGTAGATTGAGTCTATAGGCATTTTCACCCACCTTCTCCAACACTTAAAAG
This sequence comes from Picea sitchensis, assembly GCA_010110895.2. Lineage (NCBI taxonomy): Eukaryota > Viridiplantae > Streptophyta > Pinopsida > Pinales > Pinaceae > Picea > Picea sitchensis. The sequence continues at coordinate 33,027 of SNQJ01S0181446.1, forward strand.
GACCATACCATAGAGCCTTGATTTTCTTACCAAGACCTTGTAACCTTTTTTTGTTCATATACAACCAAACTCTATATCCCACTTTGAATGTTTTTTCAATCATGCGCTAATCCTATCGAGCCTTATATTTTTCCTATGAATTATTCAAGGTCCCATGTACTTGCAAATGGATCAACCTAATCTTATCAAAAAATGTTTTATCCTTCAATGCTTCTCTTGTAGTGACTTCCCCCACTCTGCCTTGTTGTCCATATACAACATTTAAGGGAAAAGGTGTAAAATACCCAAAACAAGTTTCAAAAGGAGACTTACTAGTAGAAGCATGGACAATGTTGTTATAAGAGTGTTGAATATAAACCAAATTTTCATCCCAAGTCCTTGGATGCTTCTGATTGTAACCACTCAAAATTTGAGCAAATATATAGTTCACTATTTATGTCCACCCATTTTTTTTTTGGATGGAAAGTTGTTGATCTCTTCAACTTGTTGCCCATTTTTTCCCAAATTTTAGTCCAAAAGGCATTAAGAAATCCGATAACTCTATTTGAGATGATGCTCCTTGGTATCCTAAAGTGCACCTAGACCATTTCAAAGAAAATGTGTATTGCATTTTGTCCCTTGATGGTCTTTTTACAAGGAATAATATTGCACATGTTGCTAAACCTGTCAACTAGCACAAACTGTTAATCCTTTCCCTTCAATAACTCCAATTTTTACACCCAGGAAGTACTAAAATCGATGAAAAATTATATGATGTTCCATTTGGAATTATACTTCACCATTTAGGGAGGCTTTTGATCCTCAATAGATTTTACTAAAGTAGGTGAGGAAATTATTCCTCTGCTTTCTCGTTGGAGTATTGTTTTGCTTTGCATGGAAGTTTTTCTTTTAGCCCAACCTGCTAGAGGTCATACAATCCCATATAGTTTTTTTAGACTTCTTCTATAAAACTACATCTTGTACTAACTATGCCTATAATTTTTGTGCTAAGTCCTCTATGGCAAGTAAGACTTGTTCATAAATTTCTTTATCCAACATGGAAGGCTCATAGAGTTTCAGATTCTCAACATTCACGACTGAGTAAATGTGCATATATGGGGGTAGAGTGAGTCTATAAGAATTGTCACCCTCCTTCTCCAACACTTAAAAGGAACATACCATAGAGACTTGATTTTCTTACCAAGACCTTGTAACCTTTCTTTGTTCATATACAACCAAGCTCTATCTCCCACTTTGAATGTTTTTTCAATCATGCGCTAATAATGTCGAGCCTTATACTTTTCCTGTGAATTATTCAAGGTCCCATGTACTTGCAAAGGGATCGACCTGATCTTATCAACAAATTTTTTATCATTCAGTGCTTCTTTTGTAGTGTCTTCCCCCACTCCACCTTGTTGTCCATATAAAACATTTAAGGGAAAAGGTGGAAAATACCCTGTTAGCAACAATTTTTGTCTTGGGCACGAAAGTACCCAGGTCTGCAGGTTGCACGAGAAGCGCCCAAGCGCAGCACATAAAAATCTCATGTTAGGTTACAAGTCAAGCAAGCGGGCGAAGTTTTGTTGTCAGCGACCGAGATCCATCTATAGAGCTGATCGATGGTCATCAGGATTTCGGGGCTACCAAGTTACCCAAGATATAGCGCAAGAGATAGCACCTATAGTTCAAGGAAAAATCTGGGCCGTCCGATCTAGTTGGGGCAGGTGGCAGCCAATCGACATTTCGGGAATCGACATTTTAAGAGACAATGGATCTCTCATCTACTGCAGCTAAAATTGTCGAAATGCGAAATGCCGAAGGAACCTTTGAACTTAGCCCATGGTCACATCAAGCGAGCCTGTGAATGGAGGTGGCCCCCTTTTAATGATAAAGCCATCTCGGTCGTTCATCTGAAAGACACGCGGCGTAATATCTGAGCCACGGGTGGGGCCTTTTGGGGCTTTCATAGTAAAGTCGCCAACGTCATCTCAGCCGTCCGATCCAGGGATGCGTGGCGCAAGATCTAGTCACGTCGGCATATCGACATTCGAGAGTTTGAAGGGTAAAGGTTCCTCGTCATCTCACATCTCGAAATCCCGAACCCCGAAGCACCGAAAGCACCCAGATTTGGGCCCACAATTTTGGCACCTGGTCACAAAGGAACATGCCTGGAGAAGGGGCGCTAACGTTTATCATTTGGAAAGGCAGGTCTTGAAGTGCCGAAAGCGATCTCAACCATACATTCAGAGGAACACGTGGTGCGCGATAAGGCCATCTCGGCATTTTTCCCATCGCGACTTCGAAACACAAGGAGTAGATGCCTCCCATCCGTAAGACGCGAAGTGTCGAAGGTGTCCGGGACTGGGGCCCACAATATCGCCGAATGAGTTCAGGACCGTTAGATCAGAGAGGGATGCGTGGCACCCATTTAGGCCATCTCGACATTTCTCTCGTCGCGACTTTGAAGAGAAAGGATCAACTCCTTCCTATCCATGAACCCCGAAACGCCGAAAGCGCCTTTGAGGGTAAGCGTAGGGTCACGGCCCGTGATCACTTGGGAAATAGAAAGAGCTGTGCAAGAGGGGCCAAAAGCGTCGAGCTTAGTCACAGAAGGGATCGTTGCAATCTCCTGGTGCCAATCTGATTCGGTCTTAATCCCGGTTCCTACTGGGAGTAAATGAAGGTGGGAGGAGGTGGTTGAAACATTTCCTCACTCATTAAGTGTAAGGTATGGAGGATCTGGAAAGCAGTTTGCCCGAGATGGTCATGTGTGCCAATTTTTTCCAAAGAAGCCATGCTGAGTCCTCGACGAGCCAGAGAAGTCTGCACACACTAACTCGACACTTAATGGCTCAACTGCCCCCCTTGCAAGAGCCATGCACAGTTAAGGTGGAGTCTGATGAAGGATATCCATCCGAGTTTGACTAAAGGGATGCCACGCCTTGGAGGTCCAAGCACGCCTCTGTTAGGTGAATTTTTCTGAGTATATGTACTCAGTTTTTGTATTTTGTTAGGCATCGATGGTTGAACAAGGCTCCCGATTGTAAAATCTTTAACGAAGCATTGGTTATTCTGGTTATGCATAGACTCTTGAGACTTCTTGCCTTATGAATGTCAGTTTCTTTCATATCTTTGTTTGCATTGTGTTAGAACAACTAAGAATTGGAGGATTCAGTCAAGTTGTAGCTGTTATAGGATGATGTAGGTTGGATCACTGTAATAGCTGCATTGTCTCTAATCTGCCTTGTGATTTTCTCAACGCTGAATGACTTGGAATTGGAGGATCCAGTCAAGTCACCCTTTTAGTTCCCCGAAACTGTGAACCAAGAGGATCTTGCATTTAGAGTTTTTCTTCTGCAAACTGTTGAAAGGCCTGTTGCCCGAGGTAGTTTTTCTCACTCCTCTCACCAAGTCTTCCACCTGTTCATTTTACAATCAACCCACTGACTGAAGTTGGATCAAGACCTCCTTTGTTCTTTACATACCAGACCTAGTCCCTGAGCTAGAGTGATTCTGTCTTGGGTCTCTAACCATTTGATCACCCATTAAACTTATCATGACATAAAACTGATGGGCCTTGGGATCTGCTCCTGTCGAAATCCAGGAGTGACTTCTGACGTCAACATTTCTGGCGCTGTTGCCGGGGACGAAGTTGAAAATTTTCCTCGGGATTGAACGACATTGAGCCTCTGATTCTGAATGTGCATCAAGCATCAGAACCTTTGAAGATTGCTACTGTGCACCTGGCGACTCCGTTGTGACGAATCCACAAGAGCGAACCCACTGTTTCAGTTGTGGCTTCCAGAGGCAGACATACGCGGTCTCATCCACAACTGCCTCTAGCTACACCTGTAGCTGATTCATAGGTTGTTTTCAGAAAAGGAAAGGCCTATGAAGGAGAAGCTTCCACCGTCGAACCAGGTAATCCACCATCTCCTTCTGTAGAAACTCCATTTTCTTCTTCTCAGCTTCCTAGCAAGCCTATCTCTGAGGTTTCCCATTTCCTAAATTTCGGGAGTGTCCCTGCTGAGTTTTCCCCTCCCGGTCTGGGATTGGAGGGAGAAATCCTTGTCACTCCTCTTTCCCCTGAAGCCGTAACTTGGCGTAGACCCAGAACCACAGGAGACTTCCCCACTCTAGCTTTACCACTCCTCTTCTTGTTACTGCTACCACTTCTGCACAGAGAGAAGCATATCTTGACTCAAGCCCGTTAGACCTCTCCCTAAATCCCCCATTGTTTCCTGGAAGCTCATTCCCAGTATCCCCTTCCTGAACTCCTTCTCCTCCGAGTTCTCCTCCACATAATATTCCTATGGCAGGAGAAAATCCCCCCATGACCAGAATGGAGGCTATTATAGCTGCTAGGTATGCTCCCCTTGTGTTACCTCAACCTCTCAATGCTCTTCCAGCAGATGGTTACCTCAAGCAGCTGCCTAAGTTCACAGGTGAAGGGGACATAGCTGCAGAAGAACACCTTGAATCCTTTTACAGCTTCACAGATGATCACGTTATCATGCATGAAGATGTATGGATGATAATTTTTGTCCATAGCCTTGAAGGCGAAGCTAGGAAATGGTTTAGAGCCCTACCTCCTGGATCTATAGATGGGATTGAGGCTTTGGATAACACCTTTCTGAGACAATGGGGAAACAAAAAAGACTTCATGTATTACATGACAGAGTTCAGGTCCTTGAGGATAAAAGAGGGAGAGTCTGTCTCTGACTTCTCTAAGAGATTCAATAAGATGTATCATAAAATCCCCTCTGAGATTAAGCCCTCAGAAGCCTCTGCGAATATCACTTATGCTAGCGCTTTTGATCCCAATTTCTGCCTTCTGTTGAGGGAAAGGAGAGCATCCACTCTGGCACACATACAGGACGCGGTCGTAGAAATAGAGTATAATATATTGGTTGTTGACTGGCTCAGGAGTAAGGCTGACAGAGACATACCCAAGAGGAGAGTTGAAGCCTCCTCATCCTATTCTTCTCCCCTTCCTCCTCAAATGGATGAGGTAACTAAAGTTCTAAAATCTCTCTCGGCTAGGATGGAGAAGTTAGAGTTAGAGGGGAAGCCCATGTACATGAATCCCCAGAATGCTGATAACAAAGGTTTCAGGAGGCCTGGTAACCATATGCCACAGACTGTGCCAAACGAACAAAGAAGCAGAGACAGGGATGATCAGAGAATTCAGACCCCTCTCCAGAATAGCCTAGTTGCTCACGAGGAAGGGGAGGAGGTGGATGAACTCGACCCTGAAATCCACTGCATCGAGGACACTTCCCCATTTCCTCATTTGACTCAATCTGCATATCAAGAATCCCTTATCAACACTCAAATCAACGAGTTGAGTAAAAGGGAAAAGGCCAG
>SNQJ01S0181447.1:0-11877 GCA_010110895.2 Picea sitchensis
GAGATTACCCAACTGTAAGATGAGACACAAACATGTGCCATGTTCAAGGGAGACAATAGCTTCCATAAAGGTTTCTCAAAAACTCGACCCACTTCTTTCAATTTCCCCCCCACCCAGATAGATGAGTACCTCTTTTTAATTTAACGAGCTCAAGGAGGGTAACACATGCTCGATATAACTCACCTTCGGTAAGTTCCTTTTCCTTTGTTTAACAAACTGGAAGAAGTAAGGGTTTAGTCCCATATGGACCCTTAAATGTGTGATTTTAGCGAGTCTAGAGAAGGAAAAATCAGTGGTTTTTCATGTTTAGAGAGTTTGAAGAGAACTTAAAGGAAACTTCAGGGTTGTCCTTTTTCGTAATTTTAGTCTCTGAATTCTGAGAAAGAGATAAAATGCTACTCGGGAGATGCCCTTTCAAAACCTTTTAAACGAGTGTGAAAGGAAGCAAGATCACTCATCAATCTTTTCATGTTTAGAGAGTCTGAAAAGAGCTTACATGAGACTCTAGGGAGTTCCTTTTTTGTGTAACCTTTACGAGTCCGAAAAAGTGATAAAATTCTACTCGGTTACATTCTCATGTTTTTTCAAGCATGAGAAAGAAAAAATATTGTTCTCGTCAGTGTTACAAGGTTGTTGGAAAGATACCACTCAAAAACCTGCAAATATAGACAATTATGGGCCCAGAGCATTAGTGACTCCTCAAAAAGATTAAAAAAAACTAAAAAACTTTACATTAGTGAGAAATAGAAAAAATCAACCCTATCAAATAGTAAAATAGGTTAAGAATTTCATTTACCAATTGATGTTTACCAAATTATTACAACTTTGGAGTTTTCCACCTTTGGAGGGTGATTTTCGAGCCCAAGTTGCTTAACTGGAGTGCGGGGTTCCTTCAGAATGTGAAGGAATAGATATCAAAGTGCAAGAGAAGCAGGAAGACGCAATTTGGATAGGGATATTTCTTAGTTTCGTTCTTTTTGGAGCAAGTACCCCAGATGCAGCCACAGGTTGCGTTGATAGTACATCCTATGACCGATCCACAAATGGATTGATGGACTAGTTTGTCCCTGAGATTGGGGAACGAGCCCTCATAATTTAGGTTTACAACTAATTTCTTTGCTTGGTGGAGGAAACAACTGGTTGTTATCGAGGATTTCCCATATGGTGGAGTGGATTTTCGAGGCAGGGCATACTTATTTCTCCCAGAGGGCATTCAGTGGGATGTGTCAGGTATGAAACTAAACCTTGTTAGGTATTTTTTATTTTATATTTTATATTGTTTTTATGTGTACAAAGAGGGATCTAAAAGATTTTTTTGTTTCATCATGCAGACAGAGGCGCATCACGTCCGACAGAGATGCTGACACTAGGGCATCGTGAGGATGTGTAGATAGAAGTGGAGCTCGAGGTTGCAATGGGAGGACTTCGGGAGGTTGAGAGAAACCTTCGAGGATTGTACATGGGAGTCCCACCTCTAAGGAGGCGAGACATGCCTCTCCATTTGCAGAGACATACAGTAGGAGTTCCTGAGATTTTGAACCACTTGCTATGATGAGTGGCTCGTGCAGTAGTGTGCTTCTCAGAGCACAACGTGATACAGGAGGACTCGTATCCTCAATATATTTTGTAGTATTTTCATGATGATATTATGGGCATGAGGACCCATATTTTTCCCTATTATGTACTTTTTATGTAAACAATTTTTTCTATCCACATTTGCATATATATATCCGAGTTTTGTGGTGCCTATTTGATGTTACAATTTATCTTGTGTGTTTTTTTACTATACATGTGATTCATGTCTTTTTACAAATATTTTATCTATGTGCAAGATACCAATCCAAAATGTAATTAGCTAATGAATCTGACTTTGTGTTGAGTTTTCTCGATATATTTCTGTATTGTATAAATTCAAATGATCTTTCAAGATGACGAACTCTCAAGTGGAGATGTAGTAAGACAAGGTTGCAAACGACATAATCTCTATTAAGCTAACAAACCATGAGTTGAGAATCTAGGTTGATAATCAAAAGAGATATACCTAGAGAGAAGGATTCAATTAAGAGTCTGATAACGACATGATATTCTGCCACGTTATTGGTTTCCAATCCTAGGAAGATTCCTCCTGAACTCACTAACTCGTCAGAGTGGTTAATGACCCAAGCTGCAGAAGCAATGTTCTGGGTGTGTCGACTAGCGCCATTCGCAAACCCGACAAAGATGGGAAAGGGAGATGTGAACTGCGCACACAAACACAAGACAAAGTATAAGAAACTAAGACAAATCTCACACACGCAAGAGAAAATACACACCAAATCAAAATTATATAGTACAATAGTGTACAAAGCACACATGCCAAATGTTCTATGCATAGTAATTCTTGAGGTAAATCCCATTGCGGGGCTCACCGAGAGATATTCCATCGTAGTCAACTAGCTCATAGGAACCTCTATGTAAAACATGTTTTATGATATAAGGTCCATGCCACAAAGGTTATATCTTCTTTGTCCCCAACTTATCGTGAGCTTGGTCATAAACGAGGACTAGGTCTCCGTATACAAAAGTATGAGGTTGAACGGATTTGTCATATTGACTCTTCATTCATTTTTGATACATCTCATTAACGAGAGAAACATTGCGACGTGTTTTGTCCAACTTGGTTAAATACAAGAATCGTTCCTCTTCAACAGAGGTGTGAGGAAGGAGTTCTACAGTGAGTTTCAATGAAGGGATATCACACTCGATCGGTAACACTACTTCTATGTTGTATACCAATTGGAATGGCGTGAATCCAGTTGCAGTTTTCACTAACGTGCGGTAGGCCCAAAATGCGGAGAAAAGTTGCAAGTGCCAAGAAGTTTTTTTTTTCCCCACCATGCATTGAAACATGGTCTTTAGGACTTTGTTGATACCTTCAACTTGTCCATTTTCTTGAGGATAGTAGAGGGATGAGTTTTCATGGTGAAAAACAAACTTGACATGCAATTCACTTATCATTTGGTTTTGAAAATGTGAGCCATGATCAGTGAAAATGGCTTATGGGACACCAAAGCGAGTGATGATTTGGTTAAAAACAAAGAGTGTTGCAGTACGACCATCGTTAATAAATGTGGGCATATCCTCATACCATTTAGTGAAATAATCAACGGCAACAATGATATAACCATGCATCCCCGGCTGAGGTAGGATTACATTGCATAAAATCAATGCCCCATTTGGCGAAGGGGCCGACAATGACAATGGGATGTAGAGGAGCAGGGTGGGTATGTGTTTTTTTCTAAAAAAATCGACAGGGTGGGTGTTGACGACGATTTTTGTCAACAATACTTAGCCGATAAAGCGTTGCTAGGCTCCCCCTCTTGAATCACACTACTTGCGCAAAGTTTCGCTTATCCTTGTTAAAGATTAGCGCAATGTTCTTGGAAAGTTTATCTTGACACTTGACTTAATCTTAAGCATGACCTTTTTTTTCTTCCTCACTCCTCACATCACTCGTGCTACCCTATTTTGTTGATGACATCATATTATTTTGGACCTTAACATATCATGCTTAATTTATATATATCTTTGCTCCATCTACATAATTAATAGGAAGTGAATAAATATGACCATGTCATCTTTCCATTTCTTTCCAAATTTCCAGAATAAATATATTATTATATATGTTTACCTTTCATTAACCACATGTCACCCTATGCATCTCCTTATCACATATGACCTTTTGATAAAAAGGAGTTGAACCATTACCTAAATGTTTATATCATGTAGGAGTAACCTCTTCTTCAAAATTACATTCCATGACCCTCTTCATTATTTAGATTATAATATTTTGGAGCTATAACCTTGGAATTTTTATAACCTTGGAATTTGGAGCTAAATGTTTATATGATGTAGGAGTAACCTCTTCTTCAAAATTACATTCCATGACCCTCTTCATTATTTAGATTATAATATTTTGGAGCTATATTATTTTGGACCTTAACATATCATGCTTAATTTATATATATCTTTGCCCCATCTACATAATTAATAGGAAGTGAATAAATATGGCCATGTTATCTTTCCATTTCTTTCCAAGTTTCCAGAGTAAATGGCTAGCTCCTTCTCCGACATTACCTTCCGCCATCTCCCCAGATCATTCAATTCAGAGGCGGATGCCCTCTCTAAGAGAGCTCTCAGTCATGAGGTGGGCAGACTCTACATCTTTCACTGCGACAGAGGCCAGGCGAGCTCAACCACCTACCTCAATCTCTTTGAAACATAACCAGACTCTCTGCACTGGCTCGCCATTGTGCCTCGACCTCTCCTTGTCCTGTTAGTTGACCTGGGGATGGTGACTGATGTTTAGGCTGCGGGAACAGTGCTGTCACGGTTGATTGCTGGGTGGTGCTTCCCTGCGTTTTCTATCTTCATTGTGGTTGCGGGGATGCACATTGCCACCTTTATTCGAGTATATGCTCGTCGTTGGCAGGAGGAGGGTGACAGGCATCTCCATGTTGGAACCGAGATCACTTCATTGGGATGGTTAACGACCACTCTGCTGTGCTTGTCGACGCGGATTGTCGACTGTACACTCTTTGTTTCCGGGCGGATTATCTCATTTTGACCACTCCCGATCTGATTGGTTGTTCACTACAGTTTGGACTGACCGTCTGACTTCAGAGTTGTAAATGATTTTATACTTCTTATAAAATTGAGTTAATTTCTTATGGAAAAAAAAAGAAAAAGTTTCCAGAGTAAATATATTATTATATATGTTTTCCTTTCATTAACCACATGTCACCCTATGCATCTCCGACCTTTTGATAAAAAGGAGTTGAACCATTACCTAAATGTTTATATCATACAGGAGTAACCTCTTCTTCAAAATTACATTCCATGATCCTCTTCATTAATTAGATTATAATATTTTGGAGCTATAACCTTGGAATGTTTCCATGCCAAATCAAAATAGGAGTATATTCTCATGTTTTCCATGCTCAAATTCTTCCATAAAAGAGCTGGATATATTATCAAAATCCCACTTCATTTACATACGTGCCCTATCCATAATAAAGAGATAACCTTATCATTAAGGTTTCATTTGATTGATGATTTGGGTTGACTCATTTAAAGTCCATACAATATAAATACAAGGTGGCAAGCAACAGAATTTGCAATAGTAAAGGCTGCTAAAGTTGGAAAAGGATTATCCAAGGATAAGAAAGGGAAGTGACTATCTTTCCATCACTAGCTCGAGGCTATTGATCCATGACATCGTTATGGGCATTACTATTATGATGAATGGTAGAAAAAAGGAAAAACACAACCATTTTTCTATTGGCTTGATGGCAGGGATATTAATCTTGAAGACTTCCCAAGGTCAACTTTGCAAAAGCAACGAATTAAATATCTTAGCCCAAGCAAAAGGGAGCAATATGAAGTTGTGATAAACAATGGTAAAATTGTGTACAAGCAACAACTAATTGACACACTTGAAGTTTCTCAGTGTATATTTGTGTTGAGCACATATCACAACCTCTGTGTTGGTAAGAAAAAAAAAAGAGATACTACGACATCAACACTTCAAGAGTTATCCAGACGATTTTTTTATTAAGCTCGACACAATGGAGATATGGAACTTTATAACAAAACCGATGTTGAATTCCAGTGCATTCTCAACGAGGAGGGCAAAGTATTTTGGAAATATGACGAGGGGCAAGCAGTAAAGTACAAGAACAAGACATCATTCTGAGAAAGAAAATGGTGTGAAGAGAAAGATATCTGCTTATAACGTAATTGCGTACAAATATTAGCGATGCCTCAGGACTGTGCTAGAGATGATAAGAAATACATCGGAGATAGAAAACGATTGCAAGATGTTTCTTTCTAATTACTAATTCTACACGGGGTTGCCAATATTGTGATTAATCCCTCTGTAAGCAAGGATCTATATGAGAAGTAAAAAAGTGTTGACAAACAACTGAAAATTTATTAGCCTGTTTAAACTGATTCTCTGACATGATTCCACCAAAATAAGCAGAAGACGCCATGAGGAGATTAAAAGGGAGGTGTTGGAAAAACAAGCTATGAAGCATCTCTTGCTGTTAAATTTGCAAATAGTGGGCATCCTACACTTGTCGTGTCCACTGATCCTGCCTATTCTATGAGTGACTCCTTTGATCAAAATTTAAGTGGAGGCAGTCGGGTTGTTGTTGAAGAGACTGATTCACCTTTATTGCATTGGAGATAGATCCTGAGCAAGCAAGAGTAGAATTTAGTTCATCATCTCAGAAAAATGGTGGTAGTGGTGTCAAGGAATTTATGGATATTATGGGCCTTGAATGTTTGGCAGAATAGTTAGGTGAATTGAAATTAGAAGAGTTTCTTGATACGCCACCTCCTTATCTTAATGAAGCTATTGCTATCTCAAAGGCGACCCAGCTTATTCAAAATGAAATATGTTCACTCGCATTGTTTTCGATACTCGCATTGGTCATATACTTCGACTTTTGTCTCTTCCAGATTTATTGGATGCCGCTATAGGGAAAATAATTAAGTTAAAGAAAAAGCTGGCATAAATTGTTGGACATAGTGTCATTAATGTGTTTTCATTGATGTAAAATAGTAGGACAATATGAAGAGATTAAAACTCAGGAGGGTTAGTGAATGAATATCAAAGTTCAAAAGAGACGGCACGCATTGCAGAAACATGATCAGATCAAGACAGGGTCGTTGGATACGCAAATGATAGATCAACGACATGGATGGATTACAGAGAGAAAAATGAGAATTAAAAAAGTGTGTTATTCCCGATCCCGCAATCAGTCTATACAATCATATTACAAGAGAAGGATCGTTGGAGGACTAGTCAACAATCAGATCAAATTAGGACCGTTGATACGCAAGCGCCAGATCAACGACATGGATAGATTGTGGAGATCGAAAGGACAATTAAACAATGCGCTAATTCCAATCCTGCAATTAGTCTAGATCGTCAATTGTCACCCGCCAAATAGATCTACAGTTGGCATCAGTTCCACTACCAACGAGAAGTTTTCCATTGCAGAGCTCGACGATAGTTTTAAACGTCATGCTAGTTGGGACCCTGCAATCATCCCTGATCATTGATCTACTCCTGGACCATTCTCTAGCAATGGATTAAGTTGAGTGGAAGGATAGGATAAGCAAGGAAAAAGGGCTGAGATCTTGAATACCTGAATTCTCGATAGTCGTTGGATCACTTTAAGTGGAAGGATAGGATAAGCACATGAAAATGGTTGAGATCTCGAATACCCGAATTCCCGATAGTCGTTGGATCACTTTGAAGTGGAAGGATATGATACGCAAAGAAGAATAGTCATTGGTTTTAAACCAAGGAAAAACAACATCGGTGTTGGCACAGGGGCAGACCCAGGGTTCAACGCTTCAACAACGCACCAACAAAACCCTAACTATCGGCCCTTTCGAGAACACCTGTGAAACATATTAAGTCTCATCCGAGGTAGAGGCAGGGAGGGTTGCAGGACTCAAGCGTCTAAAACCTAGCTGAGACATAGATCTGTGATCACAATACTTAACATAGCACTTAACAATTAACATTCATTAGTCTTTTAACCCTTACTCACATTGCAGGTTAAACCCTTGTTAAAAAACAACACAATATTACTCAAGATCTAAGCATATCTAACCATTAGCACACAACATCAGAGTAGATATAGAATTCATTCATACATAAAGCACTTGAGCATCAATGGATTAAGAAATTAAATACATAAACAACATAAACAACAAAGCACAAAGCACATCGACACAGGATATACGTGGTTCACCCCAGTGTGGGGCTATGTCCACCAACTCTTCTTCTTCTTTATTAGTCTCCTTCAATCTTTTTACTTGCACAGAGCCGCAAAGCCAACTCCGCATAAGACAGGAGATATGCGCACACCTCGCCAGATCCTCCTTCCTCAAATTAGGTCCAAGCACAAATCCTTTACACAGTCGATGCACAAAGCACTTGCAAAACACTTGCACTTAGCTTTGCAAGCCTTAACACATATTCTTGCACATAGCTAACATTATCACTAAGCCATCGACCTACTAGGTCTCTTTCTTACATCGCATAGATACTTATTTATACATTACAAAAGGGGCCTAAACATGGGAAAACCCATGGGTCAACATCCCATACCCTTACATAAACCCTAAATCCCAAAAAGCTCGCGGGATTTCACGATCTTCGCTTCTCCTGGGTGCTTCGTCTTCGACTAGCCTATCGAAGTATAAAAAATGGTCAAACACAATCAACGTTTCCACAAAACTTGGTCGAGGGCCAACATGCCCCCAACACTCACCTGTGACTTGTCCCGAGTCACTCTGATCTGGGCAATACTGCTTTGAAGGACTCGAGCTGAGATCTAGCTACCTCAACATGCTGATTTGCCAGAGCCTCCTGTCCGACCAAACTCCTGAATGAATTGATCAGTGACAGGCCCTTCCAGGCACTGTTCCACTACTGCGACCACCTGCTCTAGCTGTGATCCTTATCCCTCGATTTCTTCAAAGAGGGTGCAGGCTTCGTCCTGCACCGAATGGAGTTGTTGTGTCACCTCCATCACTCTACTCTAGATAGCAGTGACCTGCTGCTGAACTGCGCACTACTCTTGCGATCTATTCATCTTCTCAACAACTGTAAGCTACTTCAGATGTGCTTACACTGTCGATGCTTGATGCTTTGCCTCCTGGAGTTGTGCCTCCAATATCCTCAGCTTCGGGTCTTCTACAAGGCGCTCATAGGTCTACACACTTCGGTTACTTAATTGCTTGCATTCTGAAGACAATGCTTTGATTCTTTATACCGTGCTACTGCCAGTTTCTTCCCTTTGATCTCGCACTTCTTGCGGAGTGCTCGTTACTGCTTGCAGTTCCAGCTCTGTTACTCTTGCTTGATACTGTTGAATGGCTTCAACACGCTTCCCCACTTGTCTTTGAGCTATCTCTTCTTCCATCTGGGCCAATCCTGGCACAGAGCGAAGTGCTCTAGTTACTGCTTCTCTAACCCCATCTGCTCCGTGAAAAACTGTTATTTTTCTTTCTAGATCTTCTCTCTGTCCTCTTCAAACTACACCTGAAGGTCATCTTTCTCTTGCTTCACAACCCGACGTTGCTCTAGGGCTTCCTCCTTTGCTTTATTCAAGGCCTCCGTGGCCTCTGTCGTATATGCTATTCTACGTAGTTGGGTGGGCTCATCCCCAAACTCTACAACTTCTGATGATGATGGCGCAGTAGACACTGTGCAACTCGAATAGAGAGCTTGTTGTACCCCCTTCAACTCCACCTCAATTCTGTCATACATTGTCTTCTGCTTTGCTTCATTTCACTACAAAATATCCTCCGAAGCATCTACTATAGCTGCGATGATGAGGTCAATATCATCCACTATGATCACGTTCTGTGACTGAGGCTTATTGGCTCGTGACTTCTTCTACGTTGAGGGTTTCTTTGGAGAAACATTCCTTTTCTTTGATGTCTCGGCCTTTGTAAAGGGATCCTTCAATGGTGTAACTTCACCCTCTTCTTCCTTGTCTTCTTCCCCTCCCTCTTCTTGGTTTACTTCGTCACCTCCTCCTCCTCCAGGTGAGTCAAGCGCAGTTTCCTCTAATGCATTGTTTATCTTCTAAACTTCTTCCTTCTTT
The DNA here is from genome assembly GCA_010110895.2 of Picea sitchensis. NCBI lineage: Eukaryota > Viridiplantae > Streptophyta > Pinopsida > Pinales > Pinaceae > Picea > Picea sitchensis. Next base: position 9,675 of record SNQJ01S0181447.1, read on the forward strand.
TTCTTTTTCTTAGCTTTGCTCGGTCCATCACACTCAGCCCTGGTGACCACAGGACTTCTGATGAGGTTAGGGTCAAAAAGTTCTACATCTCCAATTAGTACAAGGAATTCTGCAGGTCATTCCTTGCTTATCTCCTCCATATCTTCCTCAGTCAATTTATAGTAAGACTACAACTCCTCCTTGTTTTCATCCCCGCACGTGGTGATATATATGAAGTGTTGGTCTGTGCAGAACTTCGTGAGTGGCCTGAACCTATGGAGTGTATTCAACGTCATTCGGGGAAAGGATTAAATGGCTCGCATGAGCTGTAAGTAGTAAGTATAAAAGACAACGTTCGACTGCCACTGCTTCACCATATTGCTTGAATACCACAAGGTGGTGAATCTCACGGCTAGTGGTTTTGATGGCTTGACTTCAGGGAATGTCGCTCCCTCTGACATCTCCCAAGCGACAAATGCTATGAGTATGAGTACCAGTTAAAGTGGAATTCATAACCTTGATCCTGCACTTTGTGGCAGTCCTTCTCCAACTTGTTGATGAGGTAGCTCGCCCAGTTCATCTACATCCCTTCAACGCACTTCCCTGTGATGTCGACGACAAATCCCATGACTTGCGTTGGTTTTTTCTTCCTGAAGAGCTTACCAGTGATCAACTGGCAAGATAGGTGCATTACACCATATTGGATGGAGGCTACCTTGTATACTTTCTTCCCCTTCTCCACATCGCCATACGTTTCCTTTATTAGTTGGGTCAGGGTGCATTTTGCAGCCTTCCCTAGATAAAACTGGTGAGGGTCTAGTCCCTGCACGCTCAATCCATTGATCATGTGGATCAACGTTGAATCCATAGTCACGTGCCTATCTAACCATAGATAACCTCCATGGTATCATGACAGGAGGAGTTTAATGCACGCGTTAATCTTCTGATGTCTGTCGAAGTGGGGTATCTTCATAACGTTAAGGATGGTGGACCTCACAATCTCCTTGATCCATGGTTGGGGGACTATATTCAACTTCTTCCTCATCATCTTTGTCAAGTACCTATGCGGTGCGAGCATTTCATATTTCTTTCTGTCTCCCAGGTTAAAGTCACTAATCTTAAGATCAGGGATCAGTCCTAGCTGTGGTCCTACTGCACGTATCCCCTTCGGGAGGTACGCAGTGATGAGTGTGTATTCAAAATATCTCGGGACTTTGTCATGACTAACCGCCCTAGCCAAAGGCAGGATGTAGTCATGCAAGACCGACGGGATGAGATTCGCGTTCGCCAGGTCGTCACGGTGCTTGCTTCTCTTCTTCGTCGCCGCTTGGGATGACCCAAATAGATTGGATCAACGTGCATTCGAGGGAGATCTTGCAATCCGACCGTCGACGAGGCTTGTACTCCTGTGTACATGACCTTGTCAGCCATAAGGTCTATCAAAATCTCTTCCACAGACTTCTCTACTGCGCTACGTTTTCTCGACATACACGCTCGCGGTCAATTATCTCAAGTAGGCGAATGGGTGCTCAAGGTAAGAAAAATAAGTGGCGAAGTATCAAATGCACAAGGCGATAGAAATCAATTATCTTGTTAGCTCATATAGTCACAATTTTCAAAAGTGTCCCCGATGAGGCCTTCGACGGATTAAATAAACAATGTTGTAACGGGTTTCTCCAATGGATAGAAAATCCTCAATCAATATGATTCCATCCGTTATGGCGTGGTCTCAATAGTCTCATGGAGATCTTGTCCGCAATAGTTGTGTTTCTAACCATTCCAGAGTGTCATCATAACTGTCAGGACACCTCTAACAGTCATATAGCTTTGCCAAGTCAAAGTTATCTTCTACATTGTTCTGCTATTCTGGCGATGTTCAATTTCTACAAGCCTGCTTCCTGCGAAGTCTTCACTGGAACCTCCTGCAGTATTTCTAACTTAGATTTCTTCTTACTGAGCTTTCTGACCTTCTTCCATGTGATCTGAGTTTCTGGATTCCTCTTTCCATTCATACTCTTATATTCTCTCAACATAGTAACTTTGCATTGCTGATGTTCTCTCAAATGTTTCGCATGCAATATCTCTTCTCTTACTACTTCTGGGTTAGGTTCTCTTTTGTCCTTCATGGATAGGTTCTTTAAGCCTTCTTGTGTTCTTTCAACTTCGACAGCTAAGTCTCTGGCCCCTAGTTTCTTCGACTTATCCTCTTGTTATTGTACTAGTT
>SNQJ01S0181448.1:8033-19268 GCA_010110895.2 Picea sitchensis
TTCTTTCACTCTCTTCTATGAGATTTTCTGGATAACATCTAAGAGTCATTCTGGGCAGCAACTGAGACACTCCTGTAGCAACAAATTTACTCTGTTATGAAGGTATTCTAACAACAACTAAAGACTGTTCTGTACAACAACTAAAGGACCTTTTCTGAGGGTTGTAATACTCAATTCTGGGCAACATCTTTCACTTATTCTGAGGCAACCTTAAGAGCAATCCAGAGTCAGCCATTTAAGGGCAGATTTGAATCAACTCAGCTACAGTATAAGCTACAGGTTTGAGGGCAGTTTTGTAATAGAGATTTAGTGCTATTGCCTTGTAAATTTATTGTACTTGATTGACTGATCAATATATCACGGAAGTTTGCTGGGTTTTCTTCCCCTTGAGGGTTTCCCAGGATAAATATTTGTCTCTGTGAATGAGTGATCTTCCTATGATTCTTATGCTTATGTTTACCATTTAAAGAGGCAAAGAACAATACCGTTATCTTCTATCTCTGTTTATGCTTGAAAATTAACATGGTATCAAAGCTCTAGGGCGTGAAAGAGCTCAGTTCTGCAGTCTGCTAAGAGCCTACACAGATCCTTAGGAATTATTCAAGCACAATATTGCAGAGATGTCTTCCATTTCTGTAAGACCCGAGTACAAACTTGAAGGGGATTCAAACTTTAATGTTTGGAACGCCAGTGTCTTGAATATTCTGGAAGAATATGACTTGGACAACTTTGTGACCAGCACAATAGAAGAGCCCACCTCCATTGCAGGAAGGACAACCTTCAAGAAGAATCAGGCAAGGGCAAAGAGAATCATATTTGATTCAGTCAAAGATAATATCATGCCTGTTCTAGCACCTCTGAAGACAACAAAGGAGTGTTTTGACACTCTATTCAATCTATATGAAAAGAAGGCACCCCATTAGAAGAGGGTTCTAAAGAATAAGCTTCAAACCCTCGAGATGGAGAAGGATGACTCTATAGCTTCATTCTTCACAAAGATGTCGTAGTTAAGGGATCAACTACTAGTCATTGGTATAACAATAGATGATGATGATCTCATCCAGATTGTTGTGGATGGTCTTCCATCTTCTTGGGAGACATTTTTGGCTAGGATAAATGCTCGTGAAAACCAACCAGATTTTGAAAGGCCGTGGCATGATTGTCTGCAAGAAGAAGGGAGAATTTAGAGTAGAAATGGTACTTCAAAGGAAGAGAACCTTGCTCTAGTAGCAAGGACAAGGAAAGGGAGAAGATTTACTTAGAAAAAGTTTCCTCAAAAGGAGAAAAACAAAAAGAGCTTCAAAGGGAAAGTGTTTGATATGTCAAAAGTAAAGTGCTTCAACTGTCAGCGAAAGGGGCACTTTGCTAGAGATTGCCCAAAGATCAGAAAAGGGAACAAAGGCAAATATTGTGCTTCTATTGTTGTAGAAGATGAGTCTCGAAGAACAAATACAAAAGAGGCTTCCAGTAATCAAGAGACCAGGAGGGAATACTATCTTATTTCAGCACTTTGGTTCTCTTACAAATGGTGTTGAATCCTGGTTGATAGATAGTGGAGCTTCCAGGCATATGATTGGAAATAAAGAAGTCCTTGCGAACTTCAAGGATAAGAAGTTCTCTGCTCAAGTAGAACTTGGAGATAATGCCAGCTATACAATCAAAGGACTTGGCTCAGCATCTTTTTAGCTTGAATTTGGAGGTGAGCTACACATTAAAGAAATTTTGTATGTTCCTGGTTTAAAGAAGAACCTTATGTACGTTGCAGTATTGGAAGATAAAGGTTATCGGGTAATCTTTATGGACAAGAAAGCCTTCCTATGGTCGAAGAATCAAGAACTAAGTTTAGCAATTGTGATTGGAGTTAGAGAGGGAGGCCTATACAAACTTCTAGGACATATCCAAGCTTTAGTTCATGCTTCAGTTAGTCCATCTGAGCTGTGGCATAGAAGGTTTGGACATCTTCACTTCAAAGCGCTCCCCGGACTTCAGAAAATGGTAAGAGGAATGCCTACCTTTCAGTTTGATCATGATGGTATCTGTAAAGGTTGTGTTCATGGTAAAAACATAAAGAAATCCTTTTCTAACAGTAACTCAAGGTCTAAAGGAATTTTGGATTTGATTCATTCAGACGTATGTAGGCCTATGTCATCTCCTTCCTTGAATGGATTTCTTTATCATGTGATTTTCATAGATGACTTCTCTAGAAAAACTTGGATCTATTTTCTAAAAGCAAAGAATGAAACTTTTAGTAAATTTCTAGAATTCAGAGCATTGATTGAAAATAAATTGAAAAAACATATATGTACTTTGAGGAATGACAATGGTGGAGAATTTGATTCTCGTCAGTTTGATGATTTCTATAAAGAAGTAGGAATCAAGAGACAACTAACTATGCCCTATAACCCTCAACAAAATGGGATTGCTCAGAGAAAGAACAGAACAATCTGTGAGGCAGCTAAAGCCATGATGTGTGATCAGGATCTTCCCTCATCACTTTGGGCATAAGCCACAAACACTGCAGTTTATAATCATAATAGAAGTCCTCATGCTGTTCTAGGAGAAAAGACTCCAGAAGAAGCGTTCATTGGCGAAAAGCCAGAAGTGGGACACCTAAGGATTTTCGGATGTCCAGTTTTCATTCATATACCAAAAGAGGAAAGAGCTAAGGTGGAGCCTTCTGGAAAGAAAGGAATTTTTGTTGGATACATTGAAACATCCAAGGCATACAGAATCTATGTTCCAAGCCAAAGATTTATTGAGGTAAGCAGGGATGTAACTTTTCATGAAGAAGCTGCATTCAAGGATTCTAAAGAATCACAACAAGATACAGAGATGGAGGAACTTGAAGAGCCATTGGATCAAGTTGATACTATGAATCCAGAAGAACATATAGAGAGACCTGTTATCGCACGGTTTGTAGGAAAGGTTTGAAAGCTTGAGTCAGGGCTTGAAACCGGCGTAACAGGAGCAAGCTTGAGTCGGTGCTTGAAACCGGCGTAACAGAAACTTCCCCACCCACCGGCTTCACCCCTGATGGGGAGCTCTTTCTCATTTAGGGAGGGCAAGTCCATGGAGACCTAAGGCAATCAATAAAGAAGGGCTAAAGGATAAAAGACCAAGGTTCCCTTTCAATAGACATGTCAGCCTAAGTGAGATAGTCGAGAAGTTCTTCCAACTGATGGCACCCATTTTATGCAGGACAAGACAACAAAGTTGGAATATATGCTTCGCGCTGGGTTAGTACTTCCAAATACTAATGACTATCTTCATCATAATATACAATATTTGTTACCGAATAAATATAATTGTTGACTAAGTCAATGATTATCAAGCAAAGGGAAAAGTCACTTCTTCAACAAGTATATCAAGAGCATTCAATGTGTACAATTTAAACCATGTATCATATCACATTAATGCAATGTCAAATCAGCTCATATACATCAGTTGTTAAGGCCACCCATACCCTCGCTACAAGGGATGACGCCAAGCTTCAATAGGTCAAAATTATGACAAAGAGCAAAAACGTTTTGTTAAATTAGCTTGGAGATACAATATTTAACTCAATGTCAATCAAATAGAGCTACCAAATGTCACAACGCTGTGTATAAGAAAAGAAGAAAGAGTATGACGTCACAGCTAAACAACTTTTGGTGTTCTCGCGGTGTTGGGCTAGCCAATGGTGGTCGTTTTGACAAAATCAACCAAAAGTTAAATTTAACTCCAACGGCTATAAAGAGAAGACAAGGCCGCGAACTTTCATCCAAGCAAAAGTGAATTTACAATAACGAACCTCTTTAGGGTTAGTCCTAAAACTAACTAGGGTTAGACTTTAGGTTAGTAGGGTTTTGCAAATTTAGCGCTATTTTGAAAGATTTCTATACATAACAAGCTCGCTAAATCAATTTTAGACTAGTGCCTGGGTCAATGGAGTCAAAAGGAAGTATGACTAATGGTTTAGGAAGAGTTCAAAACTAAGGACAAGAGAACTAAGGTTTAATGGTGTTGCTAAAGAAAGGTCACTAACCCCTAACCCTAAGGAGAAAAGATTAACCTAGGTGTAGCTAAAGTTGTGGGCCTAGAGCTCAATCCTTTCCCTAAGACTCTCTTTGGCAAAAACTACGTACCAAAAGCACATGAATCTAGGGGTCGGTGCGTTGCTCAATACAAGGCCTCTCATAAACCCCTAGAAGTAAAACCCTAGGTGTAAACTTCTAATTAGCCTAGGATCACTTCTTTCTTCAATTTTATGCTAAGAACTAGCTCAAGATAAAAGAAGGTTAGTGTAGCTATGGCTAGGCTAAACCCCTAGAATCCAATGGCTATAAGCTTATGCTATGGGGACATAAAGCCAATGCACTCCACTTGTGTGTTGGCTCCCTAGGTTTGAAGGTTAAGCAAATAAATCACGATAACAATAAATGCAAATGTTAAACAAACACCATTCACCTTCGCAGTTTTATTGAAGAAACACCCTTACAAGATCATGAAGAAGCATTAACCATCCCTAGTTGTAAAACCTTCCAATAGCATATAGCACCACTTCACCAAGAAATAACCCTCCAAGAGGTTGCGCCATTAATCTCCAAGAGACAAGAACAAGACAAGAGCTAAAAATCTCTCTCCCCAATGAGAGCAAGTTATCTTAAATGAAAGAGATTCAATGCATACATAAGAGGGTTATAATGATCAAATATGACACATACCACGATACCTCTGGACCAATTACCTCATGGAGCAAGAGCCTCGATGCAAAGCCCGCCTGTAGCGATGGTATCGGTATGGATGTCGACGTGAACGGTCGAAAAGAAGAAGATGGGTCCTCCAGATCATGCTCAAATGCCCCCGCTTCTGGCATCTACGTTCAGGGACTCATGTGGGCCTCGAGACATGATTCCTAGTTGGTCCCTAGATATCGGGATAACATCCGGCTCCAACTGGGACATGCCTAACTGCAGAAATGTATGAGAACCTCGCCACTGGCGACCCTGACCCGCCACACTCGACAAAAGGCATTAGACGAGAGACGGGTGGTAGTGCCACCCCATAAAGCAATATAAATGTGCATATAAAGTATATAAATGTGCATATAGGCGTAAGTAAATGTGCATATCACGCAATAGAACAAGAAATCAAACAAGATGTATATAATAGAAATCAAACAATGGAAGAAGTAGTCACTTACCTGTACATACCTGTTGGCTACATGTTGGTGTAATCAAACAACCAATGTAGCTAATCCAACAACGCCCTCGATAATCGCCTTTGTGCTTCATCATAAACCAAAACAATGATACATCATATTGCAAACATGTCATGATTTAGCATATACATCATATCATCGAAAAATCAGAATCTAACTCATGGAGGCTGCTGGGAGGGATAAAATCCTGCCATCCATCTCGAAGAATAATTTCAATCCTATCCGAGAAAGGGTCATGAAACATACTAGCCCCAGACAACTCAAAGGGTTTAAACCGGTTACCTAGGTGTTTTCACGCGCTAAAGAGATTGACAAAAATTAATAGAAGTTATCGGCACATCATCAAGAGGTTGAAAACCTGATTGAATGGGTATTACCCAACCAACCCTTGAAATCTAGGGTTTGCCCGTGAGGAAACTCAACACAAAAGGCACTTCCTTAACTACACCTCGAATGGAAAAGCAAGGCAAAGCACTAACTGGTGGTTGGGATGAAAGTCATGAGTAACCTCCTTTAGGCAAACGCTGTCTTTACTTCAGGCTAAGATTTGAGCATAACAAGTTATTGGCAATCATCTTCATAAGTGGTTAAATGTTAGTAGGTACCTATCAAACATCTCTGGTTGCATGACTCCGAAACTCATCCTAAAAGCAGTAAGTAAGACCGGTCATCCTTGATGTTCTGGTGCTGCTGGGGCAAAAAACTTCATCTCCCTTTGCTACACCGATCAAAAGAAATTTTATTGTGGTAATTGTAAAGGCAACGCTTGATATGGTTCTTCGTGTCATAGATGGACTGTGATCATAACCAATTGTATCCCACCCTCGCCTCCCAACATGTATGAACTAATCAAAATCAGCTATGTCGTAAGACGTCGTTATCATAACATGAGGGAGTTAAAACATCCAATACTTTTTCACTCTTTAAATGGTTATTTACCTTATTACACAAAGAGTGAAGAAGTATTGGAAGGGGGAACAATGTACCGCTTAATCGAAAGCAAGAGCTTTGGCATTTGGATATCATCATCGATGAAAGATCTTCCCTCTACATCTTCACCGAGATATAGGGAATCGTTCCTACCAAGGGTTCCATTCTTCTTCAATTCTCTCGAAATACAAAACAAGTAATCATCAAAAGAGTCAAAAATAACTTACCTCATTTTCTTCATCTTGCATGTGAGCCGAATGTGATTCGAGAGATTCATTAGCTTAGAAGAGCTAATGTGTGGTCACTTCATCATCTCTTTTCGATTCTTGCTCCCTCTTCAAGGGTTGATAATCTCACAAAACCTCATCTTCTACAACAGGGGTCCCCCATATTGATCATGATAAGCCTTCCTAAGATCTTCTACACCCTCCAAATGGTGAATCCCTTGTGGTGTAAGGTTACCGCGAGGTTTTGAAGGACATCTTCATCGCCTCAGAAAGTCCGGTTTAGTAAATTCAGTAAACTTGTTGATGAGGTGTATGGAAGATGATATACCTTTGTCCTTGCAACAACTCTTAAACGCTTTTGTAAGTAGGCGGCGTGGTGAGCAAAACAACTTTATAAGAGCATCCCTCTCCCCCAACTCTATCTCGCTCAAACACTCAAAAAAGGTCACTATATGAAGAGCTTGAGACCCAAAATGGTGGAGCTGTCACCATCTATCATCAAAATAATTTGGGTATCCTCAAAACTTCTAAAAATCAATAGTTGGATACATTTTGTCTCAAGTAGTTACGATCCCATAATTTTGAGTGCATATCACGGGTACCGTGGCACCGAGAAAAGTCAATTGAGTCGCTGCATAAGCCTTCCCTCAAACTACCAAAGAAATAGGGGGAAAGGCTAGTGGAGTCAGCAGGTAAGCTTACAAAAGGGTTCTGAGGCAAGGCTTACCAAAGGTACATACCTGAGGAAGGTGGACTCTGTTCCCCGCAATCCGCCAAAATGTTATCGCATCTTTTGTGGTGTGGAAAGGTTTGAAAGCTTGAGTCGAGGCTTGAAACCAGCGTAACAGAAGCTTCCCACCCTAATCACACCGATGGGGAGCTTTCTATTTAGGGAGGGCAAGTCCAAGGAGACGTCCCTAAGTCAATCTGGGATTAAGGAAGGCTAAAGGATAAAAGACCAAGATTGAGGTTCCCTTTCACTGATTGCTGCCCAAGTGAGATAGTCGAGAAGTTCTTCCTAATCGGATGGCAACCCGCTTCATGGTATCAAGACAAATAAACTAGAATTTGTGTTGCAGTGGTTAGTACTTTAAAGAATTAATGACTATCTTCATCATAATATACATGAGCAATGAATAAATATAATTATCGATCTAAGTCAACGATTATCAAGCAAAGGGAAAAGTCACTTCTTCAACAAGTATATCAAGAGCATTCACTGTGTACACTTTAAACCATGTATCATATCATTAATGTAATGTCAAATCAGCTCATATACATTGTTGTTGCGTCACCTATACAAATTCTCACAAGGATGACGCTTTAATCAATAGGTCAAAAATTATGACAAAGAGCAAAAAAACGTTTTGTTAAATTAGCTTTAGAGATACAATATTTAACTCAATGTCAATCAATAGAGTCGCCAAATGTCACAACGCTATGTGTATAAGAAAAGAAGAAAAGAGTATGACGCCACAAATTTGGTCTTTGGTGTTCTCGCAGTTAGCTAGCCAATGGTGGACATTTTGACAAAAATCAACCAACAAAAGTTAAATTCTTAACTCCACTGCTATAAAGAGAAGACAAGGGGTCATGAACTTTCTATCCAAGTAAAAGTGAATTTAAGGCCAACGCTGTCCTCTCTTAGGTTAGTCCCAAAACTAGCTAGGGTTAGGATCTAGGGTTAGTAGGGTTTGCAGATTTGAAGTACTTTGAAAGATTTCTAAGGCATAACAAGCTCAAGCAATCAATTTTAGACTAGTGCCTTGGGTCAATGGAGTCAAAAAGGAAGTATGACTAATGGTTTAGGAAGAGTTCAAAACTAAGGACAAGAGACCTAGGGTTTAATGGTGTTGCTAAAGAAAGGCCACTAACCCTAACCCTAAGGAGAAAAGACTTACCTTAGGTGTATAAAGCTAGGCCTAGAGCTTCAATCCTTTCCCCTTAAGACTTTCTTGGCAAAAACGGGTAGCTCAAAAGCATGAATCTAGGGTCGGGGTGCGTTGCTTAATACAAGGCTTCTCATAAACCTTAGAAGTGAACCCTAGGTGTAAACTTAATTAGGCCTTAGATCACTTCTTTCTTCAATTCTATGCTAAGAACTAGCTCAAGATAAAAAGAAGGTTAGTGTAGCTATGGCTAGGCTAAACCTCTGTAATCCAATGGCTATAAGTTTATGCTATGGGGACATAAAGCTACAAACTACTTGTGTGTCGGGTTCTCTAGGGTTTGAAGCAGCTAAGCAAATAACAACAAGATAACAATAAATGCAAATGTTAAACAACAACCATTCACTCAAGAAGTTATTGAAAAACACTTACAAGATCAAGTGAAGAAGCATTAACCATTCCCCTAGTTGTAAACCTTCCAATAGCATATAGCACCACTTCACTAAGAAATAACTCCTCCAAGAGGTTGCGACACACTTCCAAGAGACAAGAACAAGACAAGAGCTAAAAATCTCTCCAATGAGAGCAAGTTATCTTAAATGAAAGAGATCTAATGCATACATATGAGGGTTATAATGATCAAATATAACACATACCATGATACTTCTGACCACTACCTCATGGAGCAAGAGCTCCTTCTGATGCAAGCCCAGCTCTAGTGATGGAGGGCTCTGTATGGATGTCGTGATCGTGAACGGTCAAGAAGATGGTCCCCCACCAGGACCATGCTCAGGTCGCTCCTGCTCTCGGTACTCCATGTCTAGGACCATGTGGGCCTCGAGACATGATCTCCTAGTTATCCCTAGATATCGGGGATAACAAGACCTATGGAGGTACCTCCTGCTAAGAGGAAGCCTGCCTGGTGTAGAGAAATTTTGCGAGAGACAGTATTTGTTTTAGATTTAACAAAGTATTTTTTTTTATCACTTGAATATGCTCACCCTTTCTCTTTTCTGTAGCATTGTTTCAAGGAGTTTGCAGGTCACCTAAGGGTTTTGAAGATAGATTTCAGATCTGAAAATCTTCCTTATCATCCACTAAAAACCTCTAATAATTTCTGTTCCAATTTTCTGTTCATCTCCATTTCAATTTGGGTAGTTTTGTGTTCTGAAATAAACCAAAATCTAATATATATACTGCTGGTTTTGTACTACAAATTTCTGGTTTTCACTAACAATTTTTTTTTACAGATTTTTTTGTCAATGCTGCAGCTTTTCTAGCAAGTTTTACTTGCTGGTTTTTTGCAGGTTTGTGACATAAACATGGAGGAACAACCCACTTGGGGCCATCTAAAGTCAAACAAACATCTCCCAAGTTGGGGTAACAAATACCCACTTCTTCCTCTCTCTTTTTCTCATTGTAAGCAAGCCCAAGGGAGTCCCAAGGCTTGCATTTCTCAAACTCTTGTAAATTTCTGCGTTTTTTTTTTTAGCTTGCCTACACCTAGGAAAGAGTTTGGCCAAGCCAACCATCATAAATCGTAAGTCTAGTTCATAAGCTTTATTTTTCAACATTGTCTTTTCATTTCTAGTTTGCCCCACTTGTCCTTAAAACAAGGTTGTGTGGCTAGGATTAATTTCTTTTCAAGCTCTTTAATTCTTTATTTGTTTGCCTACACCTAGGATAGTGTTTGGCCAAGCCAACCATCCTAAATCGTAAAGCTAGGTAATTAGTTGTTGTTTATTGCTTCTAGTGCTTGTGTTTATGGTTTATCTTTAGATCTTAGAAGCTCATTTCATTTCTTTGCTTAAGCCGTGGAGGCATAGTAACTTGTGTTTTTCAAACAATTCTTTTATTTCCAAGTATTTGCTTTGCTTTCAAGTTCAATCACTTAATTTCTTTCAAGTTTAAGCAATTTACTTCACTTTTACTTTCAAGCACTTGTATATTCAAGCATCATTACTTCTTGTAATTTACTTTTGTCAAGCACTTTACATTGCAAACACTTACTCAACTTAACTTAACTAATTCTTTAGGCTCAATTTACCTTAGATCCATAGGGGTTCAATATCACTAGCTTAACTAGAGCACCTTTAAGTGTCCCAACTTTGCTGTCAAAAAAGGGACTTAAGGAAAGAGCTTGGGGTGCTAGATCAGGGATGGTCTCATGGCACTAGGTGTCCCCCTTGTTTGAGTACTTTTGTTCCTCGGATTGACCTGTGGAGCTAGGGTGGGGCCTTGTTTTCCTCACTTATTGAACACCCAACAGTCTTTTTGGTATAAGCAGGGAGAGTTCTAGGGAAGTCACATAGTTTTAGGATTCACACTTTCACTTAATCAACTTAATCAATCCTAAAACTTATCCACCTCAACCTTGGTTTAATTTCATAAATCTTTTCATGGTTCATGCTCTTTATTTCTGCAATTTACTTTCATTTCATGTTATCTTAAGGAAATTTATTGAGCATTGTGGATCATTAACTAGTAGTTGCGCATCTCTTGCCCGTGGATGATTTTACTTGCTTTATCTTTAGCCCTTTGACGTTGCACATTTTCCCTTGGAGGCTCTTTATTTGATCTTGCATTTGTCTTTCGCTTGACCCCTTGAAGTTGTGCATCTTGTGGAGGCAACTTCACTGTTTGGGTGTGTAGTTGTGTTGAATGCCATTGAAGACAACCCCTTGAAGTTTCGCATCTTGTGGAGGCACTTCATTGTTTGGGTTGTTGGCTTGTTGTGTTGTGGTGATCTTTTTTGAGTAATCTTTTCTTTCCCTGCACAAATAAGTCAAGTTAGTTCAAGTTAGCTTCAAGTTAGTTTAGTGAATGCTTGTTTCCTTTCTTGTCAATAGTTGTGTCTTATTATATCATTTCCTCATTTCTTGTATTCTTTGTATAGATAGTTGTTTATTTCATTTACTTGTATCTAATTCAATTGTAAATCTTGCAAAGTAATTCTTTTGTATCTAATTGTAATCTTTTGTAAAGTCTA
>SNQJ01S0181449.1:0-13976 GCA_010110895.2 Picea sitchensis
ACTTCTTATTTATACAAAAAATTATTTACATCAATAATTAAAAAGACATGAAAAAATTAGAAGGGAATATACAATGAACATCATAATCTCTTCCGAAGGTGTTATCACATAGGGTTGTCAAGGGCCATAGGTGTGTGTCGATATACCCGAGTCTATAGTCTTGCCCTGTCTCTATCCTTTTCGCAGACCAAATCTTAAGTTTCCCCCCCTTCAGCTTGTAAATCGTTCTCTGTTTTCCCTTGTTCACTTGTGTGCCCTGGTTTTCCTTAAATATCTTACCCGAGTGAAATCTTGGCCCCAAGACCCTCTATTTTCTCCAAGGGTGAGAACTCACATCTTGTGTTTCAGTCACTGGTCTCCCTGTTTTCTCAGCTCACAACCAATCGTCCAAATCCTTGATTGTGCAGGCCGCAGCCATGAACACAAAGAACAATTTTCTTAGCAGATTGTTTTGGGATTGAAGCATAAGCAAAAGGCAGTTTTAATCTTTCAACGACGAAGATTCCCAGAACAGTCCAGATCAACGACTCACGGGCATTTAGAAGTGTCAACTTGCACGAAGTATAGCGCCAGAGAAAAAGGCCCCAAAGTGAGTATGAATCGTTGATCTTAAAGGGGTCAGGTGGCATTCGATCCAATCCTTCGGGTAAATGAGCTTCTGGAGATTTGAAATGAGAAATGCTTAGAAGTCCCAAAGGCCCGAAGCTGCCAAAGCACTGAATTTGTCGAAGCTGCCAAAGGCCCGAAATAGATCTGATTCGTTGATCAACAAGAGCCACGCATCATCAGATCTATCACTTCGGGAGTTTTACTTCGAGAGTTTTAAAATGAGAAACATTGCAAAGTCCCAAAGGGCCGAATCCCGAAGTGGTCGAAGTCCCAAAGCTTTCAAAGTCCCGAAGGACTTGAAGAGAATCTGAGTCGTCGATCAGTAGGAGCAACGCGTCGCCAGATCCTTCGCTCCAGATAAAAGTAGCTGAAGGAAAAGGTTTGAGTTTGGATTTTCCCAAAGTCTGAAGCCCAAATCATGAAGCAGATCTCGGTCATCAATTTGAAAAGAGAAAATCTGATCCATCAATCTAAAAGGAGCTAGAGCTTGGCCGTTGATTAGAAATCCTCATCTCAGATCAAAAGATCAATGGTCGTGCTCCATTGTAGAGTCAAAAGGTGTGCACGTTTTTAAAATTTCAAGAGCGGGCCGAAATCGAAACTGTGGTTTTTAGAAAGGGACATGTGGTGGTTCATGGTGAATTGTGGGGACAAAAGTGGTTTTCTTTCAAACCACCCTTGGTCTTGCCCGCAATTACGCAATTGCGTAGGGTCATGGCCCTAGGTCACATTGAAGAAGGAGTGATGGAGAGGAGTTGTGCAAAAGTCCAAAAGCACCCGTATTGGTCACATAAGAATATTTGCATGGCCTCAAGGCCCCGGGATTGACTCGAAAAATCCATGGGCATCGCCTGGAACATTCATGGATGTCAGGCCTCATCTCGATCCCGATGAAGGTAGTTAATGGAAATGGGGGTGGTGGTTGAGACCTCATCTCACCCCATAAATGGAATGCGTGGAGAGAAGGGTCATGAGGGCCGATTGTTAGTCCAAAGCTCCATGGTGGATGTATTTTCTCGTAGAGCCCACACTGAGTTGGGCTCACGTCTGATGTAAGAAGGCTTGTACAGTCTGACAAAGCAGGCGTCGACTGAAAACTTTGAATGAAATGGTATGATCACACTCCTGGTGGTTGCAACAGTTCTGAGTATAAGTAATTAGTTCCGATATTTTTTTAAAGGTTGAATGGTTGAGCTAGGCTCCCTGCTATTGTAATATTTTGATGAAGAACACTGGTTCTTTGGTTATGTCTTGATTTGAGACTTCTTGATTAATCTAAGTCAACTTTCTTACTCCATCTTATTTGCCTTTAATACTGAGAGAGTTCATGATTGACTGATTTACATGGATTGTTGTGACTATATTATGATGAATGTTTGATTATATTGTTGTTATGATTTCTTTCAGTTTCCTTGAAATTTGAATCCAAGAGAATCTTGTGTTTAAGTTTTTCTTCCTTTAGGATGTTGGAAGGCCTAATGTTCATGACATACCTCTACACGTTTCTCACCAAAGTCTTCCTCCTACTCACCTTTACTCCAACTCACTAACTGAAGTTGATCCAAGACCTCAATTGCTTGCGCAAACCAGTCCAGATTTCTGAGTTAAACTGTTATTTTCATTGAGTCTTCTCCATTTGGCCTCTTAAAACTCATTTACATTTACTATATAAATTGATGGGTATTTGGCTTACCTTCTATGCAATCTGAGGGTGACTTCTAGTGCTAATAGAAGGGACACTAAAACAACTATGAAATCAAAATAAGTGGATGGATCTAACAATTTTGTATCTCTAATCAGTAATGCCCCTTTTGCAAGGAGTTTCATATGTACCTCATCTTTGCATAATTTCCAAAACTATGTCTGAGAACTAACATCATTATCAAAATTGTACTTGCAACAAAGTTTTCAAAGGATAAATAAGACATAGACCCTCAAATAGTGTCAAATACCAGTCGAGGAATCATAGTTCACCGATCTGGAATCAACAAACAAAGCCTCATGCCAATGCAAATGCCTCTGAAGAATGTTTTCCATTTGAGATTGAACCTGAGCCCAAAAAGATCTCACAAAGGCACATTCCCATAAAATATGCTTCATAGATTCAGACTTCAAGCAGGAGGGGCAAAGGAGATTAAAAAAACCACTTTTCACAAGTCAGGATTTAGAGGGGAGACCTTGGTAGATCACCAACCAAGCAAAAACTTGGAGCTTATAGGAAGATTGAATCGACCATACACCATGCAACCTTTGAATCCATGAACTCTCTAAATCCACCTGGCATTCAAAATGAGACCTAATTCAAGTCATTGATGCAAAATGGAGTAGAGCTTGCGAGAGTCATATTGGTTCAGGGGAGGTCCAAAGCTCCACTCCCAATCTCACCAAAAGGGCCCGTTCATATCAATGTTCATCATAAAAGTCTCCACCTGGGGTATGAGCCCAATAATATCCTTCCAAGTAAGTCGATCCATAGAAGACAATGCAAACTCCCTAGCCATTGAACGTTAAGTCTTACAAGAATGAACATTGGAATCCCAAAGATCTCTCTAGAAGAATTTTTTTTTTTTGCTAAGCCATCTTGCTTGAAAATGAGGGAGGTCGGATATGCAAGTACTCTCATGCTTCCAACTCCAAATTGGTCTCCTAGCTAGATCCCAACTTGATCTACTTCCTTCCTAATTCCATCGAACTAAGCCTTCTACCCTCCTTCAAGTTGTCCAAATACACTTGAAGATGAAGGACCCTGAAATATGGAAATTATGAGGAGTAGGGATGATATCACATAAATCAAATTTATCCTTTACTCTGCCAACATGTTGGGCTGAAATCAATCTTTGTCACATCAAAACCTGCCAAGGAGATGAGCCCTCCAAACAACTAACAACCCATTTAGCAGCCAAAATGTTTCCATGGGTCGCCACATCAATCAGGTTAATTCCCCCCCATCCATGGGCATGATACAAACTACCCAAGGCACCATGGGGAGACCACGAGCCCCACCATACTTGGCCCACATGTATGATCCCAATATCTCTTCCAATTGGCGAAACTACACCTTTCTTGGAACCCAACAAGACACATAATAAATGTGGGAGGCCTAAAGAATATTTCTTACCATCGTCAACATAGCAGCAAAGGGAAGATCCTTTCACTACCAAAAAAGTAACTTACGGTGCAATCTTTCCAAGCACCAATCCCACATCGCAACTAGAGAAATGTCTACCCCAAATGGTATACCAAGATACCACACAATAACCTTTGGCTAGACAAACTTCCAAGCAGTTGGAAACCACATGGGATGATCCTCAAGACCAACTAACCTAGTAACCAATATTTTGTCTTGTTATCACTAACAATTCCCCTTGAAGCCTCACAAAAAAATGAAAGACAATTCTTGGTAGCTAAGATAGACTCTTCATTAATAGACACCGACAAAAGATTTTGCAAAATGATTGTTAATCATCTTCTCCCCCAGGAGAAAAATACCTCTAATCCGACCCTAAAGATGAGTTGCCTCCAATAAATATCCAACAACATAATATTTAATTATTCTTATTTTATCTTTTCCAAAAATTTAATAAATTATAAAAAAGTATTATTGTAATTTATAGAAAATAAGAATATTGAGTTTATTTATTCTTCATTAACGAACTATAAAAAAAAATATAACTAAGACTTGTAATTTACCCCCAAAAAAAAAAAAAAAAAAGGGAATATTGAGTTTATTTTTTGTTTATTTAAAATTTGCTTTCTAGTGAAAACTTGTTCCATATTTGACTTTAAAAAAGGAAATTATTTGCTTGATTTATTTTAGAATTAAGTCTAGTTATCACTTTGAAGAGAACTCTGAATTTTTTAGAATTCTTAATTTTTTTAAATGTTGTATTTAGTAATTGTAATTATCTTGAATCGAAAATATTGTTATTGGTAGTATTCTTTTTTTGGGGTTAAAATTACTACATTTTACAACTATGTCCTTAACAACTTTTTAATATTGCCAACAAAAATCTTAAAATCAAATCTTCAATTTAAAAGTGGCATTAACAACAATATCATTTTTTTCATGGTTAAAATTACAAATTATTTACAACCACGGGATTAACAACTAGTACCGTGGAAACCAAAATCTTAAAATCAACCCTAAATCGAAAAGTAGTGCTCTATCCGAAAAACTTATTTCTATTACAAACAAAATCTTAAAAAAACAATAACAAAAAAATTAAAAAATAGACACTAGGAAGAAAAAACATATTTTTCATATATATATATATATATAGATAGATAGATAGATAGATAGATATGCACTGGATTTTCAGAGGAAACCCTAGCTAATGGCTCAGCTCTGGTTCGCGAGAGATAAGACCAGGGGCATATTTGGTCTAGGTAGGGCCTTTTCTTGCTAGGCTACTTGAGTGGAAGCGTTGGTTCCCATGACATGTGGACCGCATGTTTTTTTGAACCCTTGGCCATTTGAGTTATTTAATAATAGAATGGAGTTAATCAAATGGAGGAGGAGTAGGTGGATTACGAGGCAGAGGGGAGCGATACAACATATATCTTCATTAGAAATGAGGACTTTGTTAGAAATAAACAATACATGCGTTCAGAGGTCGAGGTGGCTCAAGAATCGTTCGATGGGCCAGGAGGTGAAGATCAGGGCCAGGGATCCCATCTGCCCATTTTTGAAAAGTTTTAGGTGGAGGAGGATGTCAAATCCTTACGTCATCCATCCACTCCCACATGAGAGCTCATTAAATCAAGGAAGGGGAGGGGGTGAGGCTCCCAAGTCTTGCAAAAATCACCAGCATGCAAAAGGAGGGTCTTTGTCTAAGGGTGGAAAAAGTGACGTGCAGAGGTATGAGAGAGGAGAAATAGTTGTAGCTTTGGATTCTCAGACGTCAAAGCATAAGCCCGGGTGTTGGAAGGTGTAGAAGGAAAAATGAAAAATGGAGGTTGGTGTGGATGTTGATGTGGGAGATATTCTAGATTTTTTGGGGTGAAATGAAATGTGATGGCTTAGTGGGAAGGTGGTTCACTCCTCTACCTTGGAGGGCTAGTTGGACATGAACTGGTCTGGTTTTCCAAGATACGATCCCATATTTCGTACCCTAGCCCATGGATGGATTGTTTTTAGATTCAGATCAAAGGAGGATTTCGGGGAAATATTCAATCAGTTATGTAATTGGGGGGCATCTGGTTTAGATCTAAAGGAGTGGGTGGTCAATTTTGACTCTGACAGAGATCCGCTCTCACCCTCAAAAGTGTGAGAAATTATACCCAACCTCCCGTTGATGTTTTGGCATGAGGTCATTTTGGCCTCCATTGGAAATCAGTTAGGGAAATACATTGGAAGTGAGATTGATTGGGAGTTAAAAAATGACAGGAGGTGGGTATGGCTTCATATAGAAGTAGACCTAAGAGATGGGTTGTTGGATGAAATAGAATTAATTTTTGGTGGTTTCTCCTGGACTCAAATGATAGACTATTAGAGAGTACCTTTTAAATTCTATGGTTGTCATGAAGTGGGTAACTTGTTGGTTCAATGTCTGAGGCCCCCTTCCTAGTTCCCTCCATTTAAAATATCATGGAAAGGGAAAATTGAAGCAAAATTTGTTGATAATGAAAACGTGGCGAAAGGGAAAACAAGTTTGCGGAAAAGTCCTTGTCATTCCGGTCTTGGGTCCATGTCACATCTCATCCCCTCCCATGCCTACTTTTATCCAAGGCTCAACTTCTCAGTTGTCCCCAGAGGATACGTCATCTTCACCTCCCTCAGTTTCTCCCTCATGCACTTTCTCCTCTAAATTTGTTTTAAAATCAAAATACTTGTTGAGGTCAAAAGTGAAGAAAGGGATTTCAGAAGCTTTCGTTGAAGGCCTTGCAATGAAAAAGGGGGTTGTATCCCAAGTTGGAAGAAAATATCACTTTTTGTTAGCCAAATTATAGGCGATGAGGGACATAAAAAATGGCAAGCAAACCATTATTGTTAAGGCCCTTGGAGTAGGGAAATCCCTAGTTAAATGTTCAAAATGATCATTCTCTCTTTCAATGCTTGTGGGGTAGGGGGTGCCTAAAAAATTCAAGCCCTCAAAAGACTTGTAGTAGATTGTAAATTGAAATCCTCTTAATACAAAAAACTACGTGTTTGAGGGAAAAGGAGGTGGAATCCTTTAGACCTTGGTTATGGGATTGGTCTTTCTGTGTAGTTGATTCAATAGGTTTCTTTCTAGAATTACTTTCACCATGGGGTCCAAATTTAAATTCTTCCTCCTCAATGGTTAATCAATCAGGAATTGTGGTGGACATGGAGGATTTATCCCTAGAATATTCCTTTAGAATTGTTAATACTTATGGGCCTTATGTTGATAAGCACCCCTTTTGGGAGGGTTAAAGCAATTTTGGAATCCTTCGGGCTTCTAATGTAATTATTGGAGGGGATCAAAATTTCACTTTGTCATTAAGGGAAGTATGGGGGAGGCATCCCAGGTGATATCCATTGGAGGGTTTTTTCGCACATTGGATTGCGTCTCATCATCTAGTTGACTTGGAATCCCCAAAGTTGTCACAAACTTGGAGGATTGGGCGTAAAGGCGATGACCCAATAGACAAAAGACTGGACAGGTTCTTGTTAGCCTAAAATATGTTGGGAAAACCATGGATTATTAAATCTTTAGTGTCAGTGGGGGATATTTTGAATCATATGCCCATCCTTCTAAATATTTCAAAAAGTGGCTTCAAACCCCATTCTCTCCTTAAGTTCAATCAATATCAGATGAAGGAAAACAATTGTAGGTGACTCATCATGTATTCATGGGTTCATCTGAATGAAATATATGGGTGCTCCTTCATGCAACAAATGACAAACAATCTTACTAAAGTAAAACAAGTCTCCATGTCATGGCATCAAAATTTTAACCTAAAAAACATCGCTCTTCTTTCGGAGGTCAAAAGCAGGCTCAAAGAATTATTGATAAATAGGACTGAAGAATTTATCTCAAGTGAGGAAGAGACATAGTTAGGAGGATTGTTAAATAACAAACAAGAAATTATGGCATTAGAGGAGTCCAATTGGAGACTCAAAAGTAGAGTGGTTTGCCTTTTGGAAGGTGATAACAACTCTAAATATTTTCATAGTTATGCAAACCACTAAAAGAATCTTAACTCAATTGTCGAAATCAAAAAATGCAGAGGGACATAAGGTATCCTCTTTTGAATATTTCCAAAGTAGGGGTGGACTATTTCTCGAGTCTTTCAGGATGTCCTATTATGGAAATATTAAAGGTAATTGAGCTCATCGCTAGATATATCAATGAGAAGATGAATGAGGCCCTCCAAGCGTAATTTCTAAACGATGAAGTCTTGGCCACTCTTGAAGCTTTCAAAAAGAGTAAGAGTTCATGCCTTGATGGGATAGAAATGGAATTATTCCTTGGTTTTCATGACTTAATAAAAGAGGCGTTACTTAAGGTGGTCCAAGAATTGCAACATTCGGGAAAATCATTGGCTCCTTTAATAAAAATTTCCTCTAATTGATTCCTCCGAAAAAGGAGATGGTCTCTTTCGAGGATTTTAGACTAATCTCATGTTGTAATTTGATCTATAAGATTATCTCTAAGATTATAGCCAATCGGCTTAAACCCATCCATAGCGATCTTATTTCTAAGGAACAATTTGGGTTCCCTTATAAAAGGAAAATTCATGATGTTGTTGCACTTGCCCAAGAGGCCCTTCACACCCTTAATACCAATAAAATTTCATCCTTTGTTCTAAAAATCGATTTATTGAAGGCATACAACAAGGGCAACTGGGTCTTCCCAAGGCTTGCTTTGATTCAAATGGGAATGAATCAAAATATTGTTAATTGGATAATGGGATATATTGGATCAACCTCCTTTGTAGTTTTGATCAATGGCTCTCCATCCTCCTTCTTCAAGATGTCAAGGGAGATGAGACAGGGATGTACAATGACTCCCTTTTTATTTCTCATCATTAAGGAGGTACTAAGCAATCTCATTGACAACACAAAGAGGGAAGACCTTCTGAAAAGAATTAAATTCCCCCCCAAGGTTTTGCTAACTCGTCTACTATTTGTTGATGATGTAATGATCTTTTGTGCAGGTAATGTGCATAAATTTCAATTGTTGAAATCTATCCTCAAACTGTTTTGCTCTGCTACTGGCATGGAAATTAATATGGCAAAGTCAAACATTCTAATATGTGCTCTTAAAGAAGAGTTTTCAATCCATTTGGATGCAATGTTACCCTTTAGTCGGAAAAGTATTAAAGTTGGGATCATGTAACTTGGTTTCAAGTTAAAACCATGTGGTTATTCGATGGATAATTGATTCTGGCATCCTAAGAAAATTATGGCAAGAATTTCCACATGGTCTTTTCGTATGCTCTCAAGAAGGGGTCGTTTGGTGCTTATCAACTTGGTGCTTATCATTATTCATGTCTATTGGCCTCCATTGCTAATATCCCAAAAGGTATCCTCACGAGTCACAAGGATAAGGAAAATATTTTTTCAATTTTTATGGTCAAGAGAAAAAGATGTTGTTGGCATCCCTTTAGTAAAATGGTATTAAATCACAATGGAAAATTTGTTGGAAGGGTGGGGAGTAATAAAATTATTCTAGTTCAGTAAGGCACTAGCATCCTAGAGCCTTTGGAGGCTCACTCATAACTCTATGATTTGGGTTTGGGTGATGGCTTCAAATAATTCCCAGGTATATTGGTTTTGTGATCCTAATAAATCAATGGTAAATTGTTCTATTGTGTGTAAAGTGATGGTAGAGGCCTTCCCACTCATTGGGGAGTGGATTGTATGGAATCTTGGTAATGGAAAAAATGTCTGTATTGGGGAGGATCCATGGGAAGGTGCATCTATTGCATGCAAATAGTTTGTCAAGTTGCTCTCATATCTTCATAACTTAGACATTTTCTCTATTTGCGAAGCAATAAGGGAGGGTTGGGACAAGGTTGGTCATACTGTGTGGAAGACTTCAAAAAAACTGGGGCTGGAAGGGGAAAAGTGGTTGAATGGTGTGAGTATGTGGGATTGCTTAAATCAAATTTTATTTGTTTAAGGGAAGAGGGAAATAACACCTTATGTTGGTCAAATGCTGGTAGAAGAAGATTTTGGGGGTTCCAAGCGATGGTGGTGGGATTATATTTGGAAAATGAACACTCCTTTAAAAGTGAAATTGTTTTTTCGGCTCTCCTTTAATCATAAACTTCTTATGTGTGATGTGGGGATTAAACAGGGTTGGATGAGTCCCAACAAGTGTACATTGTGTAAATCGAAGGAGGAATTGACTTCTCATTTGTTCATTAAGTGTCAGTACGCTCATCAAGTCTGGGGTCTGTCTTCTCTCTATTTAAAGTAAGGTAACAACCCCTAGGTAGAAATTTGGAAGAATGGGCATTTTGTTGGAAGAAGTTTCAGTTGGAAAATGAATTCAGTTTAGTTCCAGGGATTTATGTATATCTTATATAGTAGGCTAGAAACATGTCCATTTTCCAGGATAAAGCTATTCACATGGAAGTGGTTGTTGGGCTTATTTTTAAAATGTCCATCGATTTCATAAATAAACAAAAAAAGTCAAAATTTGGGTTCTAGTAATGCCAGAGCTAATGTATGGAATCCCATGGGGCTTCTTCGATGAGGCTAGCCAGGGATATCCTCCCCTATGCAGATTTGGATTTAACCTCTTTATCTCCAAAGATATTTTTTTTAAGGTGCATTATGCACAAGGAAGAGGGACGGATATGAAGGAAGAATTCTTTGTAATGTGGACATTGTTGTTTTTTTCTAATTTATTGAATTTGAGGAAAGTGGAGGTGCAATAGATTGGGAAAATAATAAGGTTCAAATTCAGGTGTTGAAGCTACAACCCCTTCTTCATCATATCTACTCCTCCATTAGCAAGTTTGAATGGTCCTCATTCACTCACATTTTTAGGGAGCTCAAATCGACAATAGACAATTTGTCAAAGGAGGCTTTGATGATGGACACTGGTTCTTTCATTTCACAAGAATACTATGATGGTGCCTTTGTGAGGAGATATCTTTTTTTCTTTAGTTTAAATGCTGGATTGATCGAGAAAGTAAACATAGTAAAAAGTAAAGAACAACTTTTTAATATGAATAACATAGTTTGTTTATAAGAAGTTTTTGATGTTTAGAATAAGCTTACTTTAATAAATTGTTAGTAGATTGGGTTGGGTTTGTTGAGCTGTTGAGATATTCTCTCAACCTCTCTCACAAAGATTGGAATTAGTTAGATCTCAATCCAACTATATGTATCTCTACTTATTGTGTGTAATACAATCAATTATTGTGTGAATTATTTGCAATGGACGCTCTTCCAATTTCTCATTTGGTATCAGAACCTAGCTGGGATTAATCCCTCATGGGAGTGTCCAGGAAGATGAAATAGTTTGGGAGACGGTTTTCTGTACATATGTAGATTAAGAGTGTTGAATTCTTTAGTTTGTGAGAGCTGTGATTGTTGATTCTCTTTAAATACATAGGAGACAAGAATGTATTTCTGTGAGTGATTTCTTGTGTGTTGAGTTTTTTGTAGAGAGACTTTGCTGCCCAGATTGGAGGAGGATCTATATGCCAGATTGTTGTTTGTGGAGATCTGTTTGATTCAAGGTGCAGATCTGTGGATTTATTCGGAAAGTCCGAGTCTTCCAATATGCCATATATGGGCTTGATTTGCAAACAATAGCGAATCTCTACTTCGGCACATATTGTGTTAAAGAAAAAGCTGTGGCAAGGGAAGCTCACTTTATTTCCATTCATGGACTGTTTATTGCATCAAGTGAAGTAGACTCTAACACTGTTAAGAGAACCACATGAATTATTGAAAGCACATATTTTTGCACATCCTCGTCAGTTGCAACGGGACATCCAAATCTTTAATGAGCTTCCATTGTAGAGTTCTCTTCTCGGATTTTGAAGTTTTAACTTCACGAAGGTTCTTGCAAAGCATGTCAAGTTAATGAAATTATGGAAAGTCGTAGTCATCAGGGAAGACGCGGAGACTGTTTTGTTAGCCGTCTTTTTTTGTTAGCTGTCTTTTTGAGGATTAGTTGGAGCTGCAGTCCTCTGATCTACGTGTGCCCAACAAAGGAGGAATGTCGATGGCTATATAATTATTTAAACAAAGGAAAAATTGCATTATATTTTATATTGTTTAAGTTGTAAAGAAGAACCAAATTTTGAACATAGTGATGTAGTTCAAGCTTGTAGTTCTTGCATGTTCTTCGGTGCCACAAGAACATGTTACTAGTTTGATTATGTCCAGTATGCTATAAGTTGTAGATTCTTGTTGTATTTTGGTGCTCCAAGATCGACAATTACAGGTTACCTTTACGTGGTGAGTTTAAAGTTTTGTGTGTAAGTGTCTATGTAAAAATAAGAACTTGTATTTTGATGCAAGATGGCAGCCCCAGTGTCAAGTACATTGTTTTTATTGGAAGTCACCTTGTGTAAAGGAATGTTGAGGACATTCAGTATCCAAACTTTTATTCTAGATACTAAAGGATAGCCGAAAGAAAAAATCCTACAGATGAAGGCAAGTTCATAGAATGCATCAATAATTGTCAACTTTTATCACGGAAACCCCGATGAGCCAAGTTGTCAAATTGTCTAGTATACAAGTGCAAGAAAGATGGTAAGAGGAATTTTGAATTTAAATGTGTTGATGGAAAGCTTGAAGAAGAGGAAGAAGAAAGAGCGGAAGCCGTGTGATTGCAGAGTGAGTTTCAATGTTGAGGAAGACTAGATCCAACAGACAGATGAAAGTTCTAGTGTTGTAATATTTTGTGTTGTATTGTAATTTGTAAAGTAAGCATTAAGGGAGGGTGTTAGAATAAGCTTACTTTATTAAATTGTTAGTATATTGGGTTGGGTTTGTTGAGCTTTTGAGATATTCACTCAACCTCTCTTACAAAGATTGGAATTAGTTAGATCTCAATCCAACTATATGTATCTTTGTTTATTGTGTGTAATACAATCAATTATTGTGTGAATTATTTGCAATGGACGCTCTTCCAATTTCTCATTGAAATTAAATGAGATAGTAAGGATCTACTGGTGATGAATGGAACATTTATGTTTCAATGAAGCTTTGAAAATTATGCATTTCCCAAATGGACCAAAATATATATACTCACTTTATGAATATAAAGTTATTTTCTTTCTAAAACTATATATATATATTTGACATACCCTACCCTATCCCCTCTGGATTTGAACTTGTGATCTCTTATGATGAAACACATGTTCTTAACCATTAGGCCCACTCATATATATGAGTAGGCCTAATGGTTAAGAACATGTGTTTCATGTCGATGTATGTGTAGATGGTATGGATAACATCCGATGGTTCCAGTAACTCTCTATCGGATGGCAGCGTCCCATCAATACTCATACCATATACAGTTATTACAATATACGATATGGAGACATATGGAGATGTGTTGTACATGGACAATGAATTTTGAAACTACCATATTTCTCCCGCGTCCACATTTTTAAAAATTTCACAGGCCTACCCTCCATTATCTTCCCACATCCACAAATTTGAATTTTTTTAATTTCAAAGCTCCGCTCTTCGTTTTCTTTGGCATCCCCTGTTCTATTGTTAGCATGACTCACTCATTGACTAGGAGACTGCTAGAGATGGCGAAGGTCCTTATGTATCTGATGTTGGCTCCAACCGCTTAGGCTAAAAAGCTCATTCAAACTTCCTGTCCACTATCAGATTTCTTGAATGAGACGCACACATTCAAATTCTTGACGGTCGTGCGAGATTCAGAACAAATTCTTTATGTGAAACGATTAGGAGTTAGGACCACTCTTCTTACCTATTCCTAAACCGTATAAATATGTCTCGGAAAGCTGCCAACACTAACAATGCTAGGCTCCCTATCCTCTAGACTGTGAAGAAGTAAACATTGAAGAGATGGAAAGTACATAATTTTATCATGATGTAAATTTTTTGTAATGTGAAATAATGTTGTTTTAAGTTCTGCTTAGTCTAGGTTATTTTGAAAAAAATATGTCTAAATTCCACATCTAAAAAAAAAGTACATGTCAATTAATCATTGGAATTTAGATTTGGTTAAAAATATTTTATTTATTGTTGTCTCTTTATTCGAGTCATGTGTATTACCAATGTATATTTTCAATGTGGGTGATTCGAGTCGTGTGTATTATCAATATATACTTTCAATGTGGGTGGAAGCCAAGGCTGGAAGGAATTAGGCATGTATTCCATTCCCCAATTAGGTTAGGCATGTATTTCATTCCCCGGTCATGTTGTTATCATAATTTCATTTTTCAAAATGATG
>SNQJ01S0181451.1:10166-22057 GCA_010110895.2 Picea sitchensis
AAATAGTTTTTATGATGTTAAATTGTACAATCTACTTTTATATATAAACATGTTTTATGTTTTTTTTTTCTAAATTATTTATCTTATTAATTTTAGAAATAGTTTTTGATGTTAAATTAATAAGTGAATTTTGCATAGAAATGATTGAATTTTTTTTCAATATAGTTATTGAAATTTTTTTAATGGTTAAATTAATTTTTTTATTATCATAATAAGATTTTTTTTCAACAAAAATAATATAAAAAGATTTAAATGAATTATTATGATATGGTACTGAATGTAACAAGATTGAAATGATATATAAAAATATAGTTAACTGTTGATATATATCTACACTAATACCCACCTTTTTGAATATAGTGATTACATGAATTAATTTGTGTGGGTTTGGTTTAATTCACTTCTAGAATAATGAGATATTTTAATTTTAAAAATGCATCGACATTTTAACTAAAAGTATTTATAAATAACTTTAGAGAAGATTAAAATTGAACCATATCTTCTTCTAAACAAGATGATGATGATAATCATTATGAATATTCATACATGATGATGATAATCATTGTGAATATTCATACATGATTGATGTTTATGTTGATAATGTTAAGCATCAAGGAGCCACAACACCCCCTTAAACTAACCATGCAAAAACAATACAATAATATTCTCCCAATCTATATTACTTAATAATTTTCCAGGACTCTCTCTACCTCTCACAACTATCCACACAAACAATTCTGTGAAATGTTAAAACCGAGTCATTTGAAGCCTTGAAACCCACTCAAGACAATTCGGTTCCATGGCACGAGACACTTTATATTTTCATTGTTGACTCCTCCCTCATACTCGCTATCATTCAAGCATGTAGCTTCACAAATATTAAAATAATTTTCATGATTACAATCAATAATAATGAAATTTTTAATTAACTATCTTTCAAGTAATTTCACCATATAAATATTAATGAAAATTATTTTAGCAAACTACATTATTTAAAATCCATGGTAATGGAATTTATAGGTTTAGTAATTATTTTGGTGAGGTTTTGAATATGCATCATCACTCCTCCAAAATAGTTACAAATTATTACATATTTTCACTCCTCCATAATAGTTATAGATCATCACTCCTCCAAAATAATTATAATTTGTTACATATTTTCACTCCTTCTGTAATAGTAATAGTTATAGATGGTAAGTGTTTAGCTTTTCACAAATAGGGAGTGCTCCACACAATGTACTATGAGGGGAGTTGTGAGGAGTAGAATCATGAAATATGGAAGAAAAAACAAATTAAAGTTGAAAGGTAATGGGAAATTTAGGGTTTATCTTTCTCCTTTCACCTAGAGTTCTTAACACTCCATTTTGTGCTTTAGTGTTTCAAGAATAACCTTTTTTGTGCTTTTTATCCTTTTCAATGGTAAATTTTCTATTTTTTTCTTCTAACTGTTAATAGAGTTTTTATGGTTTGGAGAATAATTGGATTGACACAAAATGGTTCTGGAAAATATGTATAAAATTGAATTCAAAATTCCATAATACCATTGACATGAATTTTAATGGAAGTGGTTCATCAATATTGTTCCCATAGGCAATTTTGATCCCTACCCTTCCATAAGAAGTAATATATAGTGTATCATTCATAATGTGAACTCTAATTAAATGTGTGGAGTCTTAGGATTTCGTTATATGTGGTGAATTGAGCTATATGATATATGTCTATTGACATTGAATTTTTATGTGGATGGCATGTCAATATTGTTCTCATGGGAAATTTTGAATCCTTACCCTTCCACAAGGAGTATTCTAATGTATTTTGCACTCTACTTAAAGGTGAGGACTCCTAGGCTTTGACTATATGTGGTAGATTGAGCTATATGCTATATGTCTATTATGATGTGCATGCTTTCTTTAAATTGTTATTTTATAGTGGTCCTTCAAAAAATTAGCCATCTCTAGATTGGATGCAAAGTGAATGTGCCATGTATACACTACCTAGTTTTGACACTTTGTTGAAAATTGAATACAAAATGAACCCAATACTTTTGTCACCCACACTAAAATTGTACTATTTTTATGATGAATGTCTCACCTATCCATTCAATATCTTCTTGAAGGTGTAAAAACCTATCATAACTTAGTTGGCACTCAGATCTTGTTCTATAAGTCATATTTTAATGTGTGAGGGATTATTCTAAGCACTCAATGCACCTATGAGGAAACAGTTAGTAAAATCATCAATTTTGCTCGAAACTTGTCTATAAGACTTGTGGTGACCATAAGGTATAAACTATTCTTATATGAAGCTAAAAACCAAACTTGTGTGCATGGATTTGTCCATCTTCTTGATTTCATCATTTAATTTTCCATTCCCAAAATGCATTAGGTTTATATTTTAGCATGAAAAGTAAAAACTATGTGATGCAATTGTGCATGCTACTTGACTATGATATTTCATTGTTAGATGTATCCCAACTTCACTATGATATGATTTTAAAACGTACTCTCCATTTCTTTGCATCAATCCTCTACTCAAATTCCACTAGGCCTTTTATCACTCATTAACGTGCTACATAACTCTGTAAAATAACATATTTGTCAATGTGTGGATATGCTCTCAACTGGCCTTTTGATGTCACCTATGAAAATCAATGTGAATATCTACACAAGGCATGAAGGCATGCCAAATTTTGAAATGACAAAATAATTCAACTAATTGTAGAGTGTTCRGGAGCCTAAACATTCACATGCATAAGTAAATATATGTAAGAAAAATGGAATTAATATGGAATCATTTTTTACCTAAATTTCATAAATAACCTTTGATCAAAATTAGGAATATGTTCTATGAAATAAATAAGTTTGGATCATGATTAAAAAATATAAGTCTCCATGCAATTACGAGGTAAGAGTGATCATCATTATATTCTAAATCATCATCAATGGAACTCTAGGATATGATTAATTTCAAATAAATCAAGATTTCATTTTGATAATGTAGATTAAAACCAAATTAAAAAATAAAAGTAGGGTCCCCAACTCTACCAACTTGGGTTTGGTTGAGGCCTCCATAATTTTTTTCATAATATCATGCATGTATGGTATGAGACGGGCTAAGTGGTTCTCTACTCAGAGTAAAACAAGGTCCACTCCAATATTCAAGAAATTGTTGCAAATGTTTCATTTCAACCAAAACCTTTTGAAAATGCAAAATGATCTAAAAAACAAGTTGGAGCCTATTATATATACACCATACCATGAAAATACTTGTTAAAGAAAAAACATTATTGAAAGGAACATCATTATTCTTTTACATAACCAAAAACATATCTCAACTATGACAAGAATCCACGATGAATGGAATTCAATGGCTTGGGGAAGCTTATAACATCATTAGTCCCCTAACAAGTCAACCTTCTAGGTGAGATAGGTAAGGAGATAAGTATTTCATATTGATTTGACCATGCCCATGAATATTTGGCTAATAGAAAAAAAAGATATGGTTTTAGGGTTTATTGTTTCCCAAAATGTGGAAAACATGGGTTCTAAATACCAAAGTAAGATGACTTATTATCCACATGGAGCCCTCTATAATTAGAGACTAGAATAAAATTATTTTCTTAGGTTTTAACATCAATTTTGTTGATGTCGTAGAGCCATAATGTAATACCCATGTTTCCCCCAACTTGTAAATATAAGTATAGTTTTCTAAGAGACTATGGGCAGATTGATTATGTGTGGATGTTGGAATTGATGAACTTTTTTTTATAGAAGGTAATGTATATATTTCTGTTACTAAATAAAATGGAATATGTTGTATAATTGTTGAAGGGATTGCCAATGAAGATCACGATGCATGAGAGATATGGTTAGGGGAACCAATAATGGTTGAGATGACCCCTACGAGACCAATACTCTAATGGATTAAATTTGTTCAGACCTAGAAAAATCCTTTGACCCAATGAATTTAATTACCAGTCAATATGGTAATTGGGAAGCCTTCCTAAAGAGTCAATGAGGAGATGAGAATATTACGCATATGGAAACTTCTTGATTTCACCCACGAAATTGGGAATTGGACCCACGAAATATTGTTGAGGAAGGAAAGAAAAGGAAGGAAAAATTGAGGGCAAAGGGCAGAGGATGAAGAGGAATGGGTTTGGTGACCATTTCCGAGGAGGGAGAGCATATGTAGATCTCTAGTTCTAAAGATAACTAAGAAACAATTTTTTTTCTTAGTACAAGAATTGTTGGGAAACTTTTTTCTAACCAAGTTGATAAATGGAGCTGTGAAAATATGGAGTGATTGAGTGAGCAATCAAAACATCCTCCCTTTCTTGCTGGATATAAAACTAATCTGCTAGAATTCACGTGGAAGGAGGAGAGTGACCTCCATCCCTGGTTGTTTTTGAATAGAAGGAATAATCTCTCTCAGGGCATCATGATCTAGCTAGGGGGTGGTGGTCTAAGAGGTTCCTTAGGTCCAAAAAATGATCAAAAAAGAAAGTTTTCCAAATAAGACGAAACCAATTCCATTTCGTCCTACTTGTCGCACTGATTCCTCAAACAGAGACCATATGAAAAAGTTATCGCACTTTGATTGATTTCCCAAATAGGCAAAAAGTCAACACTCAATAGGAAAAAAGTCAATGCTGATGTCATGCTGACATGGAATCTTATGGAGGTGACACTTGGAAGGTGATGTGGTTGTACGGATGGACATGTGGCAGCTGACCATGCAGTACGAACTGACATGTGGCGTGACAGGTGGGCAGGTGACTGGTTGTACAGACTTACGCGTGTCAAACATGTGGCAGTTGACCGTACAATGACTTGGTAGAGCAATGGCATGCTGAATGGGCAGGTGGAAGATGTGGTCCAATCAGAGTTTGAAAAGTATCACTTTGGTGGGTGATTTAAACGCTGCCATGTGGCACCCCATCATTTGTTGTTTGTGGTAAAATTTTTGGAGTTCCTCATAATCGACTGCATGACCTATGGCATGGGGGAAGCATTTTGGGGCAGGCTGGGTACCAACCCGCCTACGGTGCGACTTGTTAACCCATGGAACACATTATTTATTTAAAGTTACCTAAGGTTCCATGTATAGGAGGTAAGGGTTGGGGTCTAGCCCCAACCCGCGGTTCTTTTACTCCCATACAACCACAATCAAGAACCCGAGTGCAACACATCCAATGATAAGGTTTGGAATGGGGAAATACCACCTATACACCATGTGACTCAGGGTGGTGACCAACATCCAAACGCACCCATCAGGCCCTTCTCCTATGATGGCGCCATGCGACTAGAGCTAGAGGAGGAGAGACCAACGCTCAACCCCCAGGGGGTTGGCGCTTGGCCATATGATTCCATATGGTTGTGTAAAAGGGGTTGACACCTAGGCCAGAGGTGCCTATTATTATTTTTGTAATAGAGTGCCTAATTTGCTATTGTTTTGGCCCAGATTGGGCATTTTTTGGAGATTTATTGGCCATTTGGAGGGGGATTTGACCCCAAAAAGAGGTCAAATATTTGTGGGAAGTTTGGATTCTCTAACTAAGACAAAAAAATATAAAAAATAAGCTTATTGAGCTTGAGAAGGTACTTTGTATGGAGGGAATTTAAAGAGGAGTTTGAGTTAATGGCCCATTTCTCATGTTTTGAGGGGCATTGAGTCATGTTTTGAGAGGAGATTGTTGAGGAATGTGTGCATCTGCACAAGGAGGTMTTGTACAACCGATAAGAAKCCTATTTGTAACAAAAAAGAGMCATTTTAAAGAGAAATTGAGCATTTAAAGATCAATAAAGAGGTCCTCCACTTGGAAGCGGGCCCAGAGATGTAGCCACACATTGGTGAACTTCGTTAACAAGTTATTTATGTCTATTTATCTTTCTTCTTGTTGTTATCTTCTCTTATTTTCAGCATGGTTTATGATGGTTGAACTATTTAATCATTCATGAGAATCAAGTTAATTTTAATTTGTTATTAATTCCTTTCATTTTTGTATCAAGTATTTTGGTATCGTAGCTTTGGTTGTATTGGAAGGTTTAACAATTGTAGGATTGGATGCTCACAAGATCCAAATATTGGAGAGGAGAAGGATCATTGGCTGAACTAATTTCAGAGATTGAATGAGTGTTGAGGAAGAAAAGAATGGCTTCAGAAGGAGAACCTCTCCATGAACTAGAAAGTTAGAAGAAGCATTTTTCTCCATGTCAAAAATGGTCAAAGTGTTATATGATGATTTCTTGGAGAGAAAGAAACCTATTCTAGTAGATCCTTTTATGAAGTAGAAAATTGAAGGGAAAGGAGAATCTTCAAATCCTCCTCCTTCACCACCTTCTTTTCCTTCTTCTTCAAGTTCTACTTCAAATGTTAGTTCTCATTCTACTAGACATACTATACAAAATAAATCACATAAGAATAAGTCTGACATGCCTTTGTTAAAGCTTGATGTTAAGTTTGAGTTTCCTTTGTATGATGGGGAACTAAATGCAGAAAAGTTAGATAATTGGCTAAGA
This sequence comes from Picea sitchensis, assembly GCA_010110895.2. Taxonomy (NCBI): domain Eukaryota; kingdom Viridiplantae; phylum Streptophyta; class Pinopsida; order Pinales; family Pinaceae; genus Picea; species Picea sitchensis. The sequence goes on from SNQJ01S0181451.1 coordinate 16,688, forward strand.
CAAATTGAAGTGTATTGCAGGATACATAAAATCATAGATGATGAGACTATGATCCATCTTGCTAGTCTGAAGATGGGAGGAACCACCCTTGTGTGGTAGGAAACCATGACAAACAGGATCTTAAAAAGTTTGGTAAGAATCTCTCTTCATGGATTTATTTTACATCTACATTACGAAAGAAATTTTATCCTCTAGCTTATATGAAACAAGATATTATGTCATGGTAGAACTTTAGACAGTTAAAAGGAAAAACTGTTCAAAGTTATACACAAGAGTTTCAAAAAAAAGATTTATTGTTGGGAATACCATTGGATACTCAAGAGACATTGCTTAAGTATATAGGTGGTTTTAGCACCATGAGTCACTCCTAGATTGCGGCAGGAGTAAACTTGATACCCATCAGTTTATATGTCATGATTGTTTATAAAAGGGTGACCGAATGGAAGCAAACTCATAACAGTATCGCTTTGACTCAGAATCCTGGACTGGGATATGCATGAATAAGTGAGGTATTAATCTAACTTCCATCAGTAAGTTGAGTTAAAAATGAGCAGAGGGAAAAATTGGTGAGAAATATGAACAAGACTACTATGGGCATCAGGCCTTCTAGCAGCTTGGAGAAGAAAAATAAAACACTGAAATGTGCCTAAGTGACACAGTTACAACAACTATAAGGACAACTCAAATGGATCTTCCAATTTTGAGCATCTCAATACTACCATAACAACTTGAATGGATCCTCCAATTCTAAGCTATTCAATGTGAGAGGGAGAAAGTAGCACAAGAAACTAATTAAAATTGGTGCAAATATTCAGTGATCAAACATACATCATTCTACAATATCACAACCCTTGACTATATCCTCCAATTCTGAGTGTTTTAACGCAAAGCTTACAGAGATGGAAAGAAGCTGACTTTCATTAAACAGGAAGTCTCAAATACAAATGCATCACTTGGAAAACTAGTGCTTCATCAAAACTTTATAGTCGGGAGCTTAGCTCTACCATCGATAGATACCAAAATGGTAAAAATGCCTACATAAACATGGAACTGGATTAGACTCCATGAAACGCCATCATGTCAGGAGATCAATGCTTGACGTTGAGGAGATTCTCTGTCAAGCTGCACATGCAGACGTTGGGCATACTACCCATGCAGTTTTATGATGGACGTGATCTTTGTTAGAAAGGACTGACAGTCGTCCCTATGCTTGCCTTTTCCTAGATTTCTATTTATGGTAGGCGACGACGTTCAACCATCGTCAACTATCTCAATAATTAATTTATCAGGATTAGGTAAGGCCTAGTCAACTCTGCACTTGGACAACGTGGCGGCCTTCCTTTGGTTGCTGCTACTTAGTTGGACTGCTACAAGGAGGGTCTAGCTTGTGAATGTGGACAAGGATCTGATAGGGGGGGTGATGGCGCCAATCACTATGAAGGTGAGATGAGGGGTGTTGAGGTGGAAGCACCAGGTGGTGGAGGGAGGGAGGCTGTGAAACCAGATGGGAAATGTCACAGGGATATGGATGGGACACAACTGGAGTGGCACAAGGGTTAGAAAGGTTGATGCAGGGGAGAGATGACGTGGAAGGCGGAGGAGACAGGCAGTGGAAAGAGATCATTTAGGGAGGAGAAAACGTAGCCATGATGGAGTGACCTGGAGGAGGATGGACATGAATCATATTGTGAGGGGGAAGAAGGGGAAGGGTCATGACATGGAGGAAAGAAGAAGACAGGGGGAGGACACATGTCAACAGGAGGCGAGGGCGGTAAGCAGAGGAAGAAGTTGTAAGATGTAAAAGGGGGGGCCATGTAAAACCACCTCATTCTGGACCCCCCCCCATTGTTAAAGGCAGAATGGAAAGGGGGGTCTGAGATCAAGCCTCATCCATGGATCAAGGTGCCTCAATCAAAACCATTGAAAACCTGCACGCACAATTGCGAATGCCCCCCCCCCTCTTTTTTAAAGGAAGAATGGTGGGGGGGGGGGCCCGAAATTTGACTCTGAACGTATATCTGGGCACGCAGCCTTCTACCGCCTAGATCCATGTGCCCTTTAAAACAATGTGGTCACTCAAAACTTAGGCAAAGTGGGTTTTTGACCCGATTTTGCCATTTTTTCCACCAAACGGGGGTCTTCTCTAAGAAAACATCCCCCCTACAACATTAGGTGATAAAAGGTGGTTTTCATAGCTATTTACGACATACCATTATTATTTTTCATCCAAGTAGTTTAGATGAGGTATGTATGCAAGCAACTCATCTTGAATCTAGAGGCAAGAATGTAAATGTTGATTTTGTAAAACCAGTTAAACCTATTGAAAGAAAATTCAAAGGCAAGGGTAAAGAGAAGTTCAAAGGGAAGAAAACTAATACAGTGATGAAGGAAAAACCTACATGCACTCATTGTAAGAAAGAAGGCCATAGTGAGGATCATTGTTGGATCCTTCACCTAGAATTTAAACCAACAAAGTTTAGAAATAAGGGGAAGCCAAAAACTATTGCAAGAGTTCAAACAGATTTGGGGTCTGATTCAGGAGATGAGACCAAGGTCATAGTCATGAGAATCAAAGGTAAAAATTTTGAATCTCAATTTCTTCAGTTTAGTATTTAAAAGTTGATAATGAAGTTGATGAGATCAAATGAACGTAACTTTTTCACATAAGAGTAATCTCCAAACATACAAAAATTGATACTCTATTTGACAGTGGCTCACAAGTAAATTTCATATCAGAAACAATTGTTAAAAAGTTGGTATTAATCATTAAACCTCATAAGAAACCATATCCTTTAGGATGGATTCATAATGATAATCAGTTTCAAGTGAATAGAGAATGTGACCTAAAGTTTGCTATCAATTCACAATTTATAGACGAGGTTGAGTTGGATGTGGTTCCACTAGATATATGTGGTATTGTACTTGGGAGTCCATATTTGTATGATAGAAAGGAAATATTCTATCGTGAAGACAATAAGTGTCAATTAAGTAAAGATGGAAAAGAATATCTGGTAAGGGCTCATCAGAAGAAATTGAATTTATCACTAATCAATTCAGGGCAAATGAAGAGAATTGTAAATGTCAGTAAAATATATTTAGTAATGGTTGTAAAAGCTAAAGACATTGCCGGAATTGATACTTTCAAATATTGTGATACAAAGTTGAAAGATGACTTAGTTAGAATTGTTTATGACTATGATGATATCTTTCAAGTCTTGAAAGGATTACCTCCAAAATGACAAGTTGAACATGAGATACAGTTGCAACCAAATGTTCCTCTTCCTAACACTGGAATGTATAGGTTATCAGTTTTTGAAAATGCAGAGATAAAGAAATAGGTACAAGAGTTGATTGAACATGAGGTCATCATACCAAGTGCTTCTCCATGTGGGTCACCTATCATCCTGATGCCAAATAAAGATGTCACATGGCACATGTGCGTGGAATTCCTAGCCTTGAACAAGATCACGGTAAAAAATTGTTACCCTTTTCCTCACATTGATGATTTATTAGATCAATTGAAACATGTGGTTTATTTTACTAAGTTAGACTTAAGAAGTGGTTACCATCAAATCAAAGTTGTTGAATAGTATATACGGAAAAATGCTTTTAAAACAAAACAAGGATTATTTGAATGGTTAGTGATGCCATTTGGGCTTACTAATGCACCTGCTACTTTCATGCGGGTTATGAACGATGTATTCAGGCCATTCATTGATGAGTATGTAATAGTCTACTTAGATGCTATTCTTATTTTTAGTAGGACCAGGGAAGAGCATGTCCAACATGTTAGGTAGATACTTTCAGTGTTACAGAGAGAGAAACTTTTTGTAAAGTTGTCAAAATGTGAATTTGGCAAAATATCTCTTGTATATTTGGGTCACATTGTAGGGGGTGGAGAACTTAAGATTGATCCTTGTTGGCCTTTGACCAAGTTTTGGAGAACCTTGGTCATGTTTGACCAATTTTGGGACTTCAACAGGATGGTCGAAGGCGGAGCGCAAGGCGAAGCGAAGATCGTGGGATCTCGGTCCATTCTTAGGACATTTTTGGGTTTAGGGTTTATGTAACGGGTATGGGATGTCAGCCCATGGGTTTACCCATGTTGAGGCCCTTTTGTAATGTATAATTAAAAAGCTAGGTGATGTAAGTAAGAGAGACTCTTAGTGAGAAACATAGATGTGTAATGTGGCCAATGAGCTAAGTGCGAACATTTGTGGATGCTTCATGCATATTGTGTGTTAAGAACTTGCAGAGCTAAGTGCAAGTCATTGCAAGAAGCTTGTGTGAAGATTGTAAGAAGGATTTATGCTTAAGCCTAGCTTGGGGAAGGAGGATCTAGCGAGGTGCGCCCAGATTTACTGTCCTATGCAGAGTGGGTTCTTGTGGCTCTGTGATTATATAAGATTGAAAGAAGACAATAAAGAAGAGAAGATTTTGTGGACGTGGCCACACACTGGGGTGAACCATGTATATCCTGTGTTGTGGTTGCTTTGTGCATTATAGTTTTTATGTTATTGATGTTATGTATGCTTAGTGTAGTGATATATGTTAGATGCATATAATATAGTAGCTTAGTGATTATTATTGTGAATGAATGCTAGATATGATCTATTTATATATGTTGGGTGCTTAGATGTATTAGATCTTGTTGAATACTATGCTGCTCTATAACTAGGATTTCAACCTGCGATGTGAATAAGGGTTAAATACTGATGAATGTTAACAACTAAGTGCTATGTTAAGTGTTGTAATCACAGATCTATGTCCCAGCTAGGTTGTAGACACTTGAGTCCTGCAACCACCCTTTCCTCTACCTCGGGTGAGACTTCATCTTCTTCGCAGGTGTTGTTGAAAGGGTCGATAGTTAGGGTTTTTTTGGTGCGTTGTTGAAGCATTGTACCCTGGGTATGCCCTTGTGTCAACAAATGGTTCTGTTTCTGGGACCTGAAACTGTGACTGTTGGGAACTTAAGAAAAGAGAAAGATCTGTGTGTAGATTTGTTGCTTTACTGCGTAGTATTCTACTTGATTGTGAATCTTTGTGCTAAGAAAGGAATCAGATCTAAAGAAAGGAGGTAATATCTTAAAGCTTTGTGCTCTGAGAAAGGTAAGATAAGTGATTTTTTTTTTTTCAAAAGAATGGATGTAGGTATGTCTAATAGATTTTGTCTGAAAACTAGGGCATGACTAGAAGAAAGAAGATTGGATATGAATAGATCTGATAAGAATAGTGAAATATAGGTTATTCCTATGCATAGAAAGAATGTTTGGACTAACAAATGGATGAAGGATCCTAGAAATAATTTTTTGCAGGTTAGTTACTGTGATCCTAGTGTGCAATACAAGAAAGGGTGGGGGTCATTTAAAA
>SNQJ01S0181451.1:24753-38684 GCA_010110895.2 Picea sitchensis
TGAAGAGTTACTATAAAATCACAGAGGAGGACATGGAAGAAATCACTAAGGAATGGCCTATTGAGTTCCTTATACCAGTCGACCAGGCATAATTGTCTAACCCCGACCTCATTGAAAGTCCATTGGTTACTCGTGAAGAGTATTATGCACCCAACAACTACAGAAGGAAGAAAAAGGAAGAGGTACAGGACCTAAACAACACATTAGAAGAGACTGCTTCAGAATCACCTAAAGGGGGAAGGGATGACGAAGTAGACAAGGAAGAGGAAAAAGGAGAAGAAGACAAGCAAAAACAAGGCAAAGTAACACTGCCTAGGGACCCTATTGATGAAGCTGAGAGCTCCAAGAAAAGAAAGGTTTCCCCCATGAAACCTACATCATGGAAGAAGTCCAATGCTACTAAACTAGAGATGCATACTCTGCTAATGATGGATGACATATATTTCATCATCGTCACTGTCTCAGATACCTCAGAAGACATATTAAAGTGCAATGAAGCCAAACAAGAGACCATGTATGAAAGAATTCAAGGAGAGATGAAAGGGGTACAACAAGTCCTCTACTCCAGCTACACAGTCTCTACTGTGCCCCCATCATCATAAGGAACAGAGTTGGGAGACGAACCTTCCCAGCTACGTTGAATAGAAGATGTGACCGAAGCTCACCTTATTCATGTTTAGGAAGAAAAATAATAGGCCACATAGGCCTTAAAGAAATCAAAAAAGGAATCCAGAGAACAACTCTAGGCTACACAATAGGAAAGAGATGACATCCAAGCCAAGTTTGTAGAGGATAGAGCGCAGTTACAGAAGGAAAAGGAACAGTTGATCACAGAGCAGATTCGAGTTAAAGAAGAAATCACTAGAGAACTTCGCTCTGTGACAGGATTAGAATAGAGGGAATAAGATGTAGTGTAAATACAAGTAGGGAATATTTGCGAATCCATTCAACAGCTCCAACAGAGGATAGAAGAACTGGAGTTACAAGCAATGTCAAGCACTCCGCAGGAAGTGCGAGACTAGAGAGAAGAAACTGACCGAAGAGCAGTCCAGAGAATCAAGCCATTGGCCTTAGAATGTAAAAAACTCAGCATTCGAAGTGCAAAAAATTACAAGCACCTTGCAGAGGACCCTAAACTAAGGACACTAGAGTCACAGCTTCAGGAGGCCAAGCAACAAGCAACAATGGTGCAATATTAGTTTAAGCCACTACCAATGGTTGAGAGGATGAAATGATCCTAGGAACAATGCACATTTCAACAACAAGTCCATGCCATATAGATTAAGGTCATGGAAGTGACTCCGCGACTCCATCCAGTGCAAGATGCAACTTGCATACTTTTTTAGGAGATTGAAGGATGAGGTGCATAACTGGAAAAACTGGTCACCATAGTGGAACAACACTTGGAAGGACCTATGATGGAGAAGCTTATTCAAGAGTTCATCGAGCAAGAGGCTATGGCGAAGAAACATGTTGAAGAAGCTTGAGCCAAGTTCGAGGCATATGAGGTAGATTTACCCAAATCAGAGTGACTCAGGATGAGTCACATGTGAGTGTTGGGGGCCTATTGGCCCTTGACAAACTTTTGGAGAACCTTGGTCACATTTGACCAATTTTAAGACTTCGATGGGATGGTTGAAGGCAAAGCACAAGTTAAAGCGGAGATCGTGGGATATTGACCCCTTCTTAGGGCATTTTTGGGTTTAGAGTTTATGTAACAAGTATGGGATGTCAACCCATGGGTTTACCCATGTTTAGGCCCTTTTGTAATGTATAAATAAAAATCTAGGCGATGTAAGTAAGAACGACTCTTGGTGAGAAACCTAGATGTGTAATGTGGCCAGTGAGATAAGTGCAAATAGTTGTGGATGCTTTGTGAATGTTGTGTGTTAAAAACTTGCAGAGATAAGTAAAAGTCATTGAAAGAAGCTTGTGTGCATATTGTAAGAAGGTTTTGTGCTTAAACCTAGCTCGGGGAAGGAGGATCTGGCAAGGTGTGCACAGATCTTCTATCCTATGCAGAGTGGGTTATTGTGGCTCAATGCTTGTAGAATATTGAAATGAGACAATAAATAAGAGAAGCGTTGGTGGATGTAGCCCCACACTGGGGTGAACCACGTACATCCTATGTTGTGGTTGCTTTGTGCATTATAGTTGTTATGTTATTGATGTGATGTATACTTAGTGGAGTGATATATGTTAGATGCATATGATATAGTAGCTTAGTTCTTAGTAATGTGAATGAATGTTAGATCTGATATATTTCTATATACTAAGTGCTTAGATGTATTAGATCTTGTTGAATATTGCGCTTCTATGTAACTAGGATTTCAACCTGTGATGTGAATAAGGGTTAAATACTGATGAATGTTAACTGCTAAGTGCTCTATTAAGTGTTGTAGTCACAAATCTGCGTCCCATCTAGGTTGTAGACACTTGTGTCCTGCAACCATCCCTTCTTCTACCTCGGGTGAGACTTCACCCTCTTCATAGGTGTTGTCGAAAGGGCCGGTATTTAGGGTTTTTTTGGTGTGTTTTTGAAGTGTTGAACCATGGGTTTGCCCTTATGCCAACAATCCCTCTAAAGTTGAGGCCATTGTAAATTGGCCAAAGCCTATAAATGTGACTGAAGTAAGAAGCTTCATGGGAGTAACCGAGTATTTGAGGAATTTTATTGCAAACTTCTCTCTAATTGTAGCTCCTCTTCATGCTTTGACAACTGTGAAAAGGGGATTCCAGTGGGGAGGAATCCAAAAAAAGGATTTCAATACTTTGAAAGTGAAGATTAGTATAGCTCCTGTTCTGGAATTTCCATATCTCCAATAGTCTTTTGAAATTGAAACCGATGCAAGTGACTATGCCATGGGGGCAGTGATGATGCAACACATAAAGACCATATGCTATCATTCTGAGACCTTCACTACATCAGTAATTAACTATCCAACCTATGATAAAGAATTGTATGCTTTAGTACAAAGTGTTAAGAAGTGGAAACATTACTTAATGGGAAAAGAAACAATAATACATACTGATCACCAACCATTACAGTATCTACAATCACAAACTAAGCCACAACAATGAAGGCATTTTAGATGGATGGGATTTTTACAGCAATTTCATTTGGTCATCAAATATAAAAAGGGAATTCATAATGTTTTTTTTTGATATGTTATCTAGACCTCCTAGTACAATTGCTACAATCCTTAAGCACAATTCAATTACTCATGAAAGTTACATTGAACAATATGCCGAGGACAAATATTTTAAGGAAGTCTATGCAACTTTAAGTCATGGTAAAAGAGCAGAAAAATTGAATTATCATATTAAAGACAAACTTTTGTATCATTTGGGCAAGTTATGTATTCCAGAAAGTGAAAGAGTCCTTGTAATTAGGGAGGCACATACTTCTCTTATAGCAGGACATTTTGGTGTAGACAAAATAGTTTCTCAGTTACAAAGGTTTTGTTATTGGCCTCAAATACATGAAAATGTGTCTAAGTATGTAAAAGGATGTACTATGTGTGAAATAAGAAAACCAAGTAACAAAAAACTAGGATTGTACACTCCACTTCCTATTCCTTCTAGACCATGGGAAAGTGTATCTATGGATTTTGTGGGGGGATTGCCTATGTCTAGAAAAGGTCATTATTACTTATATGTAGTTGTGGATAGGTTCAACAAGATGTGTGTTATAATGCCTTGTAAAAATCAAGTCACAACTGAACAAACATTGCAAATGTTCTTTGAAAATGTATGGGTTCATTTTGGGATACCTACTTCTATTGTATCTGATCGAGACTCCAAGTTCATGAGGAAATTTTGGTCAAGCTTTTGGGAACTCATGGACACCATATTAAATAAGAGCACACCTTTTCATCCACAGACGGATGGGAAGACAGAGGTGATCAACAAAACATTAGTTCATATACTTCGGGAATATTGCAACAAGCATCCTAAGCTTTGGGATGAATATTTTTGTTATGTGCAACATGCATATAATCAAGCCAAGGATTATTCTCCTTAGATATATCCATTTGAAACATGTTTGGGATACTTACCAAAATCTCCTTTGGATTTTGTCTTTGGAAAATACATTGTAGTAGATAGGCATAGTGATGTGGACAGGGCTACAAAGTTCATGGAACAGATGCAGTTGATTCATCGGGTGGTACATGAACAATTGGAGAAAAGTGAAGCCAAGTACAAGGTGAGGCATGATATGCATCAAGTTGATCATCAATTAAAATTGGGAGATCAAGTCTAGATATACATCAGCAAGCAAAGAATGCAAGGAGAAGGTAAAAAGCTAAAACCAATTCGTTATGGTCCTTTCAAAATTTTATACAAGATTGGTACTAATGCTTTTCGATTAGATTTGCCTCCATATATGCAAATTTATTCAGTTGTAAATGTGGAAAAATTGAGATTGTATTAGCCTCCTATGATAGAGGATCAAGGAGAGAATGTTTAGATTCCTTCCATAGAATATTTTGCTCCTGATTATATGACTGAGTTGCAGGAAGACACCATTATGGACAAAAGAGTTCATACATCTCACATGAGCAATTTGGAGTATCTTCGAGTGGGATTGAAGGGAAAAATTCCAAGTCATTCCAAGTGGATGGAGACCAAAAAAGTGAGGGCACAATATCCCCACTTATTTACCAACTGATACCAACTTTTTGTGGTCCAAAATCTTCCAAGTGGGGAGGATTGATCTAGGAGGCTCCTGAGGTCCAAAAAAATGCTAAAAAATGAGATTTATTGGAATCAGATGAAACCAATTCCATTTCATTTGGATCGTGGCGCTGATTCCGACCATATATTTACTTCCTCAAAAGGACACCATATGCAAAAGTTATCACACTCTGGTCGATTTCCCAAATAGGCAAAAAGTCAACGATGATGTCATCATGATGATGTGGCATTGCCTAGAGGTGACATTTGGCAAGTGACGTGGTTGTACAGATGGACACATGGTAGGTGACCATGCAGTATGACCTGACATGTGTCATGATAGGTGGGTAGGTGACTGGTTGTATGGATTGACACATGTCAGATAGGTGGCAGTTGACCGTATAGTGGCGTGGTAGAGCAGTGACATGTTGACTGGGTAGGTGGCAGATGTGGTTGAATCAGAATTTGACAAGTGTCACTTTGGTGGGAGAGTTAAACAGTGCCATGTGGCCCAAACATGGGCTTCCATGTGGCCCAAACATGGGCTTCCACGTGGCATCCCATCATTTGTTGGTTGTGGTAAAAGTTTTGGACTTCCTAGGAATTGACCGCGTGACCTCTGGCATGGGGGAAGTGTTTTGGGGTAGGTCAGGTACTAATCTGCCTATGGCGTGCCTTGCTAACCCATGGCACATATTATTTATTTAAAGCTACCTAAGGGTCTAGGCGGAGGAGGTAAGGGCTGGGGTCTATCCCCAGCCCGTGATTCTCTTACTCCCATACAACCACACTCAAGTAATCAAGCACAACACATCCAACGATAAGGTTTGGTGTAGGGAAATAACACCTATACACCATGTGAGTCGGGGTGCTGACCAACGACCAAGCACACTGATCGGGCCCTGGTACTATGATGGTGCCATGTGACTGGAGCTAGCGGAGGAGAGGCCAGCGTGTAACCCCTAGGGGGTTGGCGCTTGGCCATATGATTCCATATGACTGTGTAAAAGGGGCATGGGCCTAGGCTAACGAGGCTTATTTTAACTTTTTAAAAGAGCGCTTAATTTGTTATAGTTTTGACCCAGATTGGGCATTGTTTCGAGATTTATTGGCCATTTGGAGGGGGGTTTGACCCCAAAAAGAGGCCATATATTTGTGGGAAGTTGGGCTTCTCTAACTGAGCCTAAAAACTATATAAACCAAGATTATTGAGATTGAGAGGGTACTTTGTATACATGGAATGTAAAGAGGAGTTTGATTTAATGGACCATTTCTCATGTTTTGAGGGGTACTGAGTCATGTTTTGAGAGGAGATTGTTGAGGCATGTGTGCATATGCACAAGGAGGTCTTGTATAGAAGATCAGAAGCCTGTTGGTATAGAAAATATCCATTGTAAAGATAACTTGAGCATTTAAAGATCAATAAATAGGTCCTCCACTTGGAAGCGGGCCCGGAGACATAGCCACACATTGGTGAACTCCGTTAACAAGTTATTTGTGTCTATTTCTCTTTCTTCTTATTGTTATCTTCTCTTATTTGCAGCATGGTTTATGATGTATGAACTCTTTAATCATTCATGAGCATCAAGTTAATGCCATTTCTTTATTAATTCCTTTCATTTTTGGATCAGGTGGGTAGTTGTAAACTATTTCAAAAGAAACTATGCCTATGGTTGGGTGGAAAAGGGAACACCCTTCAATAGTTTCCAACTAAATTCAAGTTGTCAGATAAGTTTTTCTCTAAGCCTCATATTGTTCTTGATTATTTTCTCTCATAATATGAATTATGTGAATTTTATGACTGCTGGAGTTATATTCTATTTAAATAAGAAAACTTGTGATGTTGATGTGTTGGTGATGAGAAATCTGAAGTGGAGTTTGAAAATCACCTATATTGTTGAATTTACCTTCTGTTTGTACCTATATAGACAAATAAAGTGTTAGTGACATGTAGCCATTCATATTTGGAATAAAATATGGGTGGATCACTTACAGAAGTATGCATGCATATGAATAAATCTAAGTGTATAAAGGAGATAACAAGTTTTCTAGAGAGAGGAAATTCATCCTCTGTTAAATCAATTCAGGAACTTAGGTGAATTTATGAGTCATCTTTTAGTTAAATACTATTTTAACTTATCTCCTTGATTCTTATCCATTTGTGTCCTAAAAGAAGAATTCTAGGTGTAATTGTTAAGGTTGATATAAATTTACAACCCATCTTCTATTTCTAAGGAGAACGTGAAAAATAACTAGAATCTCTACAGAAATTTAAAAAAAAAAACAAGATGAACTTTCTGCCTGAGACTAATTATGATCTAAAGATACTCTCAAGTTCTGTATTAGAATACTTAGTGAATAGTAGACTTCATAATTATATTTGGGCTTTAAGGAAATAGTCTAAATGTATTTTTTTTAAGTAAGTGTGTATATATTACTTTTCAAGATAAAAAATTACAGTAGCGTCATAAATGTCAAGGAACTATTTGTGTTGAATTGCCCCAAAGGGAAACCAATTCAACTAGTTTCTTAAAACTGAAAGCACCAAAAATTTAAATAACACGAACCAAATCACCCCATGTGTAAATTGATTCATATAGACCTGACTTTCCAACTAGAAAATAAAAAAGACTAACTTTTTCCACACAAAAAGGAAACAATGTGCTAGATGCAACAAATGTCCCAAGATGACGCTTCTAAAAACGTAAAATATTGATAAAATTAAACATGCAAACTGAAAACTACACTCATGCATTTTGCTTTCACTTTTTCCAAAGTCGTACATTACTGTCGTCTGGATACCAGGAGCAAGGAAGGTCATTGAGGATGCTGGTGCATTGATGGTCGGTTTTAGAGAGTTCTTAGTGAAGAGAAAAGAGGAGAGCATAGAAGAAATATGTTCCCCTCACTTTTCTATAAGTTCCAACTGGAAGCGCAGGTCATCCACATGTTTTTGGATAGTAAACACCAATTCATACAATAACTCCACTAAATCCCAAATTCTTGAACATGAGACAAAATCTGAGCATGAATTAGGATGGCTCGGAGGCTCTTCCCAATGGGATCGAGTTTCTTCCAAAGTATCTAGGACAGAGGGTGGTGGAAAGTGGATGGAGGGTGGTGGTGAGGGTATGGAGGGTGGTGGAAATGGGACAAAGTGCTCAGGTGAGTTCATAGGGGTGGTCATGGTTGGTTGAGAGGAAGAGGCCAAATTCTGAATTGGGCCAGGAGAAAAGCCCAATGAATTTCCCTAGAGATCAAACCACTCCACCCGACAAGCCTAGGGAAAGGACAATGGTGGAAGGCTGCTCTAGCCTAGAGAGGACTGGGTAGAGGAGGAAGGCGAGGAGTTGGGTGAAGGAGAAAGGACCGATGGGTGTCGGATGGCCATTCTTGCTTTATTTTGATACCAAACTAGGCCTTACTTTGGCTTCCCATGAAGTTGAGGCATATCCAAGGCATAGAAAAATAGTGAAGGCGTAGAGATCAACCAAATAAGGAAGGTGAAGGCTAGAGAGAATTGAAAAATTGACGTTTTATGGGGAGGAAATGAGGGAACATGTTGGTCCAGTTGAGGAGTGGCATCATAAAATGAAAAATGGAGGGGATGTTCACACATGTGCAGAGGTGACGACCATAGATGCTCCTCCAACATCTGGAGGACGATGTTGAGGAGAAATCACATGAGCATTTATTTCTGGGCTTCTAGAAATAAATGTAGCCTTCACTCATCATGGGTATAAGAGGAGGGGCTATGCATGCATCGGTCATGTGGCTGGTGCAGTGTTGGAAGGTGTCACCCTCTCCATTGGACATGTTTTCCTTTATGGCACCCCATCCGAGGGGAAATACTCTAAATGTTATTAAACATTAAATTTTTTTATAAATGAGGAATGTCCTAAAAATTTTAAAATACAAAAGTTCCAAAAAAAGTATTTAGACTTTAATAAATGTTTATGCTAATTATGGACTTTAATAAACACTTATGCTAATTATGGGCTAAAATCCCTAAAAACATGGAAGGAATCCCCCTTAAATTGGGGAGTTGTAACTCCTGGTAGAATATCATAATTTACTATGGGGGGGAATCCTTGTTTGAAGAAAAACTCCTTAAATTTAATTAGGGAAAGTAAATCTCGGTAAGGAGGAAATTTACTTCTTTACCCAAGAAGAAAACAAATTATAAATCAGATTTTAAGTCAATAATGAAGAAATCTAGTGGGAAAGTAGGGAATTGATTTTCAATACCTTTTAATTAAAGGTTTAATTAAATAAAATTCAAATTAAATCTCTCCAGACATTGAATTCATATAGGGAAAGGGTAATATGTGTGTGTGTGTGTTAATAAACCCATTATTGATCGCTATGATCATTTCTTAATACACTTTGAAACTTTGGAGATTCGAGGCTTCGGGAATCCTGAGGTTTGAAATGGAGAGTGAACTGGAGAATGACCTGAAGTCTAGGGGATGACATACTAAACTATATTAATCCACCCATGATCAAACTCTTAATAATTTCATAATTATTGGAACTCCGGGCATTGGGAATGACAGACATGTGAAATTGTTATATAAATATGTGTGTGTGTGTGTGTGTGTGAACGTTTGTCACTCCCAATGCCTGAAGTTCCAATAATTATGAAATTATTAAGAGGTTGATCATGGGTGGATTAATCTCGTTTAGTATGTCATCCTTTGGCCTTCAGTTCACTCTCCACTTCATATATATGTATGTATGTATATTGGAAATTTATAAAAACCTGGTGGGAAAGTAGAAATTGATTTTCATTTCCTTTTAATTAAAGGTTTAATTAAATAAACTTCAAATTAAATCTCACAATGCATGGAGTTTGTGCAGGGAAAGGGTAATGTGTGTGTGTGTGTGTGTTAATAAACCCATAATTGATCGCTATGATCATTTCTTAATACACTTTGAAACTTTGGAGATTTGGGGCTTCGAGACTCCAGAGGTTTGAAGTGGAGAGTGAACTGGAGAATGACCTGAAGGCCAGAGAATGGCATACTAAATGAGATTGATACACCCATGATCAACCTCTTAATGATTTCATAATTATTGGAGCTTCGAACATTGAGAGTGATAGATGTGTCAAATTGTTATATATATATATATATATATATATATATATATAATAATAATTTCACATGTCCATCACTTTGAATGCTCGAAGTTCCAATAATTATGAAATTATTAAGAGGTTGATCATGGGTGGATTAATCTCAATTAGTACGTCATCCTCTCGCATTTGGTTCATTCTTTAGTTCACTCTCCACTTCATATATATGTATGTATGTATATTGGAAATTTATGAAAACCTCGACACAAATTTTAATGGAATTTATTATAAATTAATATATTACGATAATGAGACCAACCCATTTTCCATTTAAAATTATTATTTAACATGTAATGTATACACATGGGACTTTGGGAATTTGGGGCATCATGATGTTGAAGTGATTTCATTGTGATAACTCCTAAAGGCTTCCGGCCCGGAGTCTCTTTATGAAAGAATTTAATGGAAAAAATTATAATTCTTAAGTACAGACTTTAATGGGTCTTATGGTATTATAATATATCATAATATTATAAAATCCTTACCTGGAGGAGGTCAGCCTTTTTCCCAAATAATTATATTATATACATTTTATAATCGACGTTCATGGGACCACTTCGAGACTCTGGTACTCCGAGATGTTTGAGGAATGGAGAGTGTGTTGAAGAGTCGAAGTAGTTGACCTAGAGTTTCTTTGTCATTCCAATATTAAAATACAGTAGTGGGGATTTATTAAATCTAGGTACAATTCTCAAGGAGGTGTTTTCCAATAAATATATAATAATAATAATAATTTCATTATAATATTTTCACGTGGATGAGGCCAATTCTTTTCCCTTTTTAAAATTAATATTTAATGCTTAACACATATAAGTGTGGACCCCTTCAGGACTTCGGGACTCTAGGAGTTTAAGATTATGGGACTCGAGGATGTTTGGGGTGATAGAGTACATCAGCTAAAATGGTCAAAGAGTCGAACCGACTTTTCCGTGTTCCAAGGTTATAATAAATATTAAATTGAATTAATTATATTATATTGTGTTTAGTGAGATTAATAATATGAAATCGATTATAATGAATATTTAATGAAATTTATTATATTATAAGGTAGTATAATTAATTACATTTGCATCATAATATAATATATGTGGGACCCTCTTTGGAACTTTTGCATTCAGGGGTTCTGGGTATGTCCATATGAGCATGGAGAGTAATCATATCGAAGTCCATTGATGTAGGTATTAATTGTTATTAATAAATCATAAGTGCCATTTAATATATTTAATTATATTATAATATAATCCCTTATGATTATATTATAATATAATTAATTAAAATTACTATTTAGCAACATGATTAGATTATGAGTTGAAATGTGAGGTACTAATATAGTAATTAACAATAAATTCACTCCGAAATTTTGGATTACAAAGGTGAAAGGGAAGTAATCCTCGGTTTTATCGAGTCGGTAACTTAGTCCAAATAAAAATGTAATTACAGGGTTAATAAATTAATGAAGATTAATTACCCCTAATGGGGTTTAAATAAATGGTTAGTAAAGTGTGGAATTATATTATGATAATGATTAATTAATTTAATATGCCAATAAGACCTAGAAAAGTATCAACCTTTGGTTGGGAAAATCTTTGTATGCTATGATGATGTGGCATGTTGGGTGACAGGGAGCCACATGGGTGTCACATGGTGGTGAGTGAATCTAGTCGATGAAGGCCTAAAGAAATTTGAAACACCATGAGCTTTGATCCAAAACTTGGATCTAGACAAATTTATAGTCATTGGAAAACCCTCGTTGAATTGAAGACGATGGAATCCTAGTTATAGGGATTCGAGGTTATTGAGAAAATAAATTTTTTTATGCCCCATCCATTAAAATGATACTTAGGTGGGTTGGGTGTGTGATAAAGTGGTTTCAGAGAATGAAACAACACTTGACCTACTTGGGCTCATGAATGAGTTGAATAAAGTTTTAATAGAGAACGTTTAAGGGGTAGCACCATATATTACCCCATCCATCAGAGCTTATTTAAAATCTATTACTGAAGAAAGGAATGGAACTTTATGTTGTTGTTACATGTTTTATAAATCTGAACCTTGTGTTGCTAATGTTTCCAAATAATGAAGTTGATTTCACCTTACAAATTGCATGATCTATTCTTAAATTAGTAGACAATTAACTAACATAAAATGGTGTTATCATCACTTAAACAGTTAGTGGACAACAAGAAAAAATACAACGTGAAGAATGGTGACACACCATGAGTTGGGAGAAATATCCCATAATAGAGAATAAGAATCTGATGAGAGGAGGGTGGTGGAGACCCCTCCAGATTTGGCTGAAACTGTAAGAAGCCTCATGGAAGGATTATAAAGTTGTAAGGAATACAATGAAAGGATGGTAAAAGAATAGAAAAAACAAATTGAAATGAATGTAGTTCTACTGAAAATCCTATCATATATACAAAGGAAACTACGGCATGGGTCATCAACTAGTAACATGGATAAACATCATACTAATAAAACCCATAGCCCACCGAAGATACAAAACTATGGTCTTGAAAGTAGCCACACGAGAAGAAGCACCTCAAAGAAGGCCCAACATGGAGATGAGAGACATGCTAATGTCAAGGATTCAATTGAAGAATCCTCTAGTGAGGGAACCGACAACTCTAAGGAGTTTTCTAGTAGTGAGACTAGTTTAAATTCTCAAAGGAGAAGAAAGAGGAGGAAACATTCCAAGAGCCATGACCCTGAATAGTTTAAGAAAGAAAAACAACCCACTTTGGTTCCAGTCGGAAGCACAGGTCGTCCAGATGTTTTTTCATAGTAAACACCAATTCATACAATAACTCCATTGAATCCTAAATTCTTGAACATGAGACAAAATATGAGCATGAATGAGGTTGGCTTAGAGGCTCTTCCCAGTGGGTTTGGGTTTTTTCCAAAGGATCCAGGACAAAGAGTAGTGGCAAGTGGATGAAGGGTGGTGGTGAGGGTATGGAGGATGGTGGAAATGGGACAAAGTGATTAGATGAGTTCACAGGGGTGATCATGGCTAACTGAAAGGAGGAGGCCAGATCCTAAATTGGGCCAGGAGAAAATCCCAATGAATTTCCCTATATATCAAACCAATCCACCCTACAAGCCCAGGGTGAGGATAGTGGTGGAAGGCTTCTCTGGCCTAGAGAGGACAGGGCAGAGGAGGGAAGTGAGGAGTTGGGTGAAGGAGAAAGGATTGGTGAGTGTCGAATGGAAATTATTGTTGTATTTTTATACCAGACTAAGCCTTACTTTGGCTTCCCATGAAGTCAAGGCATGGCCAAGGCAGAGAAAAATAGTGGGCATAGAGATCAACCAAACAAGAAAAGTGAAGGCTAGAAGGAATTTCAAACTTAAAGTTTTCTCAGGAGGAAATGAGGGAACATGTTGGTCTAGTCAAGGAGCGGCATCATAAAATTAAAAATGGAGGGGATGTTCAAATATGTTCAGAGGTGACGACCATAGATGCTCCTCCATCATCTGAAGGAGGATGTTGAGGAGACATCGCTTGAGCATTTAATTTTGGGCTTGTAGAAATGAATGCAGCCTTCACTCATCGTGGGTATAAGAGGAGGGGCGATGCATTCACCGATCACGTGGTTGGTGCAGCACTGGAAGGTGTCACCCTCTCCATTGGACATGTTTTCCTTGCTAGCACCCCATCTAAGGGGAAATAGTCTAAATGTTATTAAACATTAAAATTCATTATAAATGAGGAATTTCCTAAAAAGTTTGAAATACAAAATCTCCAGTGAGTTATTTAGACTTTAATAAATGTTTATGCTAATTATGGACTTTAATAAACACTTATGCTAATTATGGGCTAAAATTCCTACAAAATTGGAAGGAATCCCCCTTAAATTGGGGATTTGTAACTCCTTGTAGAATATCAGAATTTACTATGTGGGAAAATCCTTGTTTGAAGAAAAACTCCTTAAATTTATGTAGGGAAAGTAAAGCTCGGTAAGGAGGAAATTTAATCCTTTATCCGAGAAGAAAAGAAATTATAAATCAGATTTTAAATCAAAAATGAAGAAATCTAGTGGGAAAGTAGGAAAATGATTTTTAATTCCTTTTAAGTAAAGGTTTAATTAAATAAACTTCAAATTAAATCTCACCG
>SNQJ01S0181452.1:0-10132 GCA_010110895.2 Picea sitchensis
AACCAGTTATCGGGGAACATACCTGCGAACTTAGGAAACTGTATAAATCTAGAATTGCTTGACTTGTCTCACAATATGCTCTCTGGAAACATACCACAAGAAATTGTAGAACTTTATAATCTACATTTCTATTTAAATTTGTCAGGGAATTTATTAGAAGGCTCCTTGCCCATGGGAATCGGTAAAATTGCAATGGCTCAAGCTATAGACATTTCTGCCAATCAATTGGCAGGGGTCATTCCACCTACACTTGGAAGTTGCAATGAACTACAATCGTTAAATTTATCTGGAAATGCTTTCCAAGGCTCTATCCCAGATTCGCTTGGAAATTTACAAAGTCTTGTGAACCTAGATCTTTCTTCCAACTCCTTATCAGGTACAATACCAATGATTCTGAAGAAGTTGAAAATGCTCAAGTTTTTGAATTTGTCTTTCAACAATCTCACGGGGGAAATTCCAAAAGGTGGTTTCTTCGCAAATCAAACAATTGTCACATCCTTAATTGGAAATCCCAACATTTGTGGACCACGGGAATTGGGCTTACCTACATGTCCAACACCAAGAGGTCAGTTTGCATTTGTGAACAAAATAATATTGCCAGTGAGTGGAGCTATTGCTTTTATACTATGTTGTCTACTTTTTGTTTTTCTTCAGAGAGGGAATATGCGTGTGCAAAATGTTGACTTTTCACAAGCTATTTTCCAAAATTTAGAGCACCGAAGGCTCTCATATCAAGAGCTTCACACTGCAACTAATGGATTTGTCAAGGCCAACTTGTTGGGAACATGAAGTTTTGGATCAGTGTACAAAGGAGTTTTGACTGATGGCACACTTGTCGCTGTGAAGGTTCTTCAGTTGCAAAATGACCGAGCTGAGAAAAGTTTTGAAGCAAAGTGTAGTGTCTTGCAAAAGGTTCGACATCGAAATTTGGTGAGAATCATAACTTCATGTTCCAACCTCCAATTCAAAGGTTTAGTGTTCAAATTTATGTCCAATGGAAGCTTAGAGAAGCATTTGTATCCTAATAAAGATGACAACAATGGCAAGGATGTATGTGAATTGGGATTCAAATCACGATTAGACATTTCCATAGATGTGGCCCATGCCATAGAATATCTTCATCATGATTCATTTGTGCAAGTTGTGCATTGTGATATAAAACCCATGAATGTGCTTTTGGATGAAGATATGTCAGGCCATGTCTCTGATTTTGGTATTGCAAGATTAATTGGTGCAACATCTACCAATTCACTTACTTCAACAATTAATTTGAAATGATCCATGGGCTACATTGCCCCAGGTATGTCTTTTTAAAACATTTCATGAGCATTTCTCATTAACAATTTTGTATGGACTAGTTGATTAACAATTTTGTATAGGCTAGTTGAGTAAAATTTGATGAAGGTTTCTTTTAATGCAGAGTATGGATTGAGTGAGACAATTTCCACCAAAGGAGATGTTTACAGCTATGGAATTATGCTATTAGAAATGCTTACTAGAAAACGACCAACTAGTGACATGTTTGTTGGGGACCTAAACCTGCACAAGTGGGTGAACCTGACATTTCCAAATAAAGTGAAGGATGTAATTGATAATGGTCTTTTTAGTGAGGTGGATGAAGATGAGTTTGTAGAAAATAGCATATACAAATGCCTACTTTCTTTGTTGCAGGTTGGTTTGCTTTGTTCAAAAGATTCATTTGATGAACGACCTACTATGAGAGATGTAGTGTTGGTGTTGGAGAACCTCAGAGAGGATTTGGTGGCAAATAAAAATGATTTTAGGAGATCAAGACAAAGTATATCCACTTTGCTTAGCAAAACAAATGCAGCAAGGAACAAGGAATGACGCATGTGCATCAAATACTAAAACTTTATGTATATTTTAGTTTGTGAAAATTGTAATAGCAAAAGATTTCAATTTTTCCATTATTGTTACAATGGTACAATTTTTTACCCCTAGTTGTGTAAAAAAATGAATATTATTGCAAAAAAAGTAATATGTATTTTTATTTTTCCAATAATGCTAATGTCAAAAAATGGAATTTGAATCTTAATGGGGAGGGTAACAATTTTCCTTGCAACTTGTCAAATTACACCCACCCAACTGACATATCATTTTTACACCTATAAATCAAAATGAAAGGATTATCATTTAAATTTCAACAATAACTTGTAAACATGAATTTTAACCTTATAAATTAATTTTATAAACCATATCGAATACCAATTAATTAAATGAAATAATTCACTTGAAAAATAATTTTGAATTTTGAAAAAAATGCATATACAACCACCAAAAAATATATATATTTTTCAATTATACTATTGTAATCGCCTACTTATTATAAAAGGTGTGAACATTAAAATTAAATCTTCCACTTACTATACATCACTAATTACTATACTATATCACTTACTATACATCACTAATTACTATACTATATCACTTACTATACTATCTCTAATGACTCTAATCTCACATGATTACATATATTATCTATCTATGTGTGTATTTGCAAAAACGTTATCCCCTTCCAATTTTGAGTTATACATCACTAATTACTATACTATATCACTTACTATACATCACTAATTACTATACTATATCACTTACTATACATCTCTAATTACTATACTATCTCTAATGACTCTAATCTCACATGATTACATATATTATCTATCTATGTGTGTATTTGCAAAAACGTTATCCCCTTCCAATTTTGAGTTACATATATATATTCTTTGTGCATACCTCAAAAAAAAATTATCCCCTTCTAATTTTGTATTTTATGTATACATTGTGTCACTGCAAAAATTCTATTTTTTATTTCCTTCCAATTTTGATTTTGTGGATACTATTTGATGCAAAAGATTGTTGGTGGGAAAATGGTGTGTAGCTGCTTATGACAGTCTATAGATTTCCCAAGGAGAGATTCACATTGTTGCAAATACTTGGGATGAGATTTGCATCAATGTTTTTTCTTGAATGCTCTAGTGGGGAGGCACTACCTATTTATGTCGCCTCAATTAGCATTTTTATGTTTTTCAGCATTGTATAGATCAACACCACCTATGTTACTCTATTAAGCTATTGGCATAGAAGTTTATATATATGATAAACAGGTTTGGTAGTGTTTGGGCTATGTTTTGTCACTAAAGTGAATTTTAAGAGAGCCATGATTCTTCTCCACTATCTAGTATAAGTCAGCATTAGCTCTTGTCAAGGTTTGTGATAGATATACATATATTCAGTACAAATAACCTCCTTTGTAATACACCTGTATAAGTAATACAAGTTGTTTGTGAGGTAAAATTTCACTTGGAAATAACAGTATTCAATCCTTACTTTTAACCATACATTGTTGCATCAAATTCACAACACTGTGATTTCATTATGGATTGAGCAGAGTATTTAGACAATGCTTATGTCACAACACTGTGATTTCATTATGGATTGAGCAGAGTATTTAGACAATGCTTATGTTTCCTCATGTCCAACGTTGTTAAATGGAAATGAAAATTGCACCATTTACCATAATTATAGTTATACCCATTTAGATCACCACAAATTTCCCTAATTTAAAACACATGAAATATTCCAATCCATTATGTCCTAACTTATTTGTTATTGTTTTGTGATCAATGACTTAGGTTACTCCATTTTCATATAAAGGATTGTTTTATGTTACGGTCCCATTATTTGAACCTCAAAGCTTGCTTCCTTGATACCTTGCTAAACCAAAGTATTCCCACGACACTGGTTGTTTCAATGTCACGTGTCTAGCAGAGGGAATGAACTCTTAGCAGACTTTTCTTGCTTTTTTTTATATTATTTAACTTGGAATGAACATATAACAAAACCTATAAAACAATTATTGTTATTACAACAAGACTGGGGTTGAGTTGATATGCTTGCCATTTATGGTTGCTTTGAGGTGAATCTACATTATTATATGAGCTAATGGTGAAAATTCCATGCATATTAATTGTCCAATTTGGTAATGTTATCTCTATCTTTGTTATTATTATTTGCACAAGCCATGTGAGACTTGGTCTTTACTTAGTTCAATATATAGTTACAATTATTCCACATGCTTAGGGTGCGAGACTTGGTCTTTACTTAGTTCAATATATAGTTACAATCATTTCACATGCTTAGGGTTTGGTAAAGTCGAGTTAAACTAAAAATCGTAGACAATCGGTGTTCTTAGCTTTTAGTTTGAATTTGAGTTGGAACCTCAATATTTCAGAATTATTAAAAGCCTTCTCTTATGTGGGCACAACTATGCAATTATTTATTGTATATATCTTGAGGCTACTATTTTAAGATCTCTTGATCTTTTATTTTAAGATGATAACATTGCTATGTTTATCCTTCTTTTGTAGAGCATCTGGTTGAAGTTACCTTTATGGTTTTCTTGAGTAGGCGGGAAAGGAATGGGTCAATAAGAGGTTGAGGTATATGATGACTTTGGCATTTATTTAAACTAGTAGTGTTTTATTTGGTTTTAATTATTATTATTATGCACGATATATTATTCTTAAATAATCTTATTTTTAAGTTTAATTTCATTATAAATTTGGTAAGATTTTTTTATGGATTGTTAAAATTACAAGTTTTGATTATTAAAATTACAATATGTTGTTGTTTTTAGATGAATCGGGCTCAAAAATCCATCTACAATGACAAAATTTTGGAAATCACAATGTTTCATCATTAAAATCACAACTTTTCATTGTTGGATTCCATCAACTTACCTAATGGAGAGAGACATTTGCTACATGAATGCATTGCTCTATTAAAATCACAAATTTTCATCTTTAGATTCCATCAACTTACCTATTAGAGAGAGAGATTTTCTACATGAATACATTGCTCTTTCTTAAAAGATCGAAAGTAATAGATATCAATGCCAATTAATAATATTAGGTTTTGGAGGTTGTTATCATAAGAATTATTTGACGTGCTTTGGGAGCATATTGTGTATCTTGCTTATTTAAAAATAGTTCTAGTTTTGTCTGGAAAGTTGCAGAGAAATAGACCAGTGTGTTGAAAAGTCACGTGGAAATATATCAGTGCACCTAACGTAGGGGATTCAAACCAGGAAACCATCGGTCGAGAACTAAGCAAATGCCCCAGGGGGTTTGAACCAATCACCCAATGGCATAAAACTAAGCAAATTCCCTAATGGATTTGAACTAATCACTCAATGGCATGAAACTAGCCAAATGCCCCAAGGAATTCAAACTCGGTACACACCAACACTAAGCTAGCCAAATATCCAAAGAACTAAAACTAAGCACTCGTCGACACAAAATTACCAAAATACCCAATAACATTGACCATAACCAATTAAGCTAACCAGTAACTTTATAATCCATATAACTTAATATACTATTGTATATATTTTTTACTTTACTATTTGAACTATGTGGTAGATATATTTTTCCTTTTTTTTTTAATATCTGCAGTTCACAAATGGTTTAAAGATATTATGAAATTCGTTTTTGAAATGTTAAAGATTCAACACATTGTTTATACTATAATCTTTCATCTCTGTTGTTTTTACATCAATATTTCTATTTTCTATAGGAGCCATTTTTACTAGTGCTTTCTTTAAGATGTATGATAAAAACATAGTTACCAACTTAACAAGAACTCTAAAGAGTTCTCTTTTTTGGGGGGGTCACATTTTTTACCTCGTTTTGAAAAGTTGTTTTACCGATAATACCTCCCTCCCTTTTTAGGCAGTTTTTTTATATTTTAAATCTTCTTATCCATAATATATCCACATTTCCCAGAAAAATTATTAAAAATATTCTCCCAATGTGGTCACAAATATGCAATCATTTATTGCACATATCTTAAGGCTATTATTGTAAGATGTTGGTCTATTTATTCTTCTTCAGTTCAGGATTTGGTTCAAGCTATATGGTTTCCTTGATAGGTAGGGAAGGAATGGTAAAGAAGACACCAAGGTGTATGTATTTATTTTAATCAGTAATGTTTTATTTGAGACTAATTTTTTTTAAATGCACTACATTATTCATTCATTCATATAGTAAATAGATTTTATTTACTTTACCATCTAGCAATGTTTTTATGGATTGTTGAAATTATAAGTTTTGATTGTTAAAATTGCAATACTCAATCGTTCAAAGATGAGTCAAGTTGGGATTTAGAAATCCATTTACAATGTCAACATTTTGGAAATAGATTAATTTCATCATTAAAATTGCAATTGTTCATCATCGGATTCCATCAACTTACCTCCCAAAGAGGGATGTTTGCTACATGAATACATTGCACATTCTTAAGTGATTGAAAGTGATGGATATCAATGTCAACCAATAAGATTAGGTTTAGTAGTCGTTATCATAAGAATCATTTGACACAGTTTGGGAGCACAATGTGTACCTTATTTAAAACATAGTTTTGGTTGTCCTAAAAGTCACACAGAAATAAACTAGTGCATTGAAAAGTCATGCAGAAATAAACCAATGCATGTAACCTAGGGGATTCAAACTGGGAACCCGTCAACGTGGAACTAGCCAAAATTCCCAAGGGATTCGCACTCGACACCCACTGACACGAAACTAGCCAAATTCCCCAAGGGATTCAAACTGGGCACTCACCAACATCAAACGAGCCAAATGCCTTCAGTGATTGAAATTGAGCACCCACATACACAAAACTAGCCAAATTCCCTAGGGTATTCAAACTGGGCACATGTTGTCACCAAACTATCCAAATGCCCCAGGGGATTCACACTGAACACCCACCAACACAGAACTACCCAATAACATTGACTACGACCAAGTAAGCTAAACCTTTGAGCTTACAATCCATATAATCTTTATTTTTAATTGTTCTAAGTAACATATCCTTAGGAAACCCCGTGAACATTTCCCCTCATTTCAAGGATGACACCCAAGATAAACCTTATTTTGAGACACAAGGCCAAATCAATAACAAGACTAAAAATCATTATAACAATATACTCATTATGAGTTCAACATATTACTTATGAAAATAGACCAAGAGTAGGAATGATAACACGTCGTCCCACAACCACTCAAACTAAATTCAATTAACAAACAATCCATGTTACTTAATATATTATTATATATAAATTTTACTTTATTATTTAAACTATATGATAAATATATTTATTTATTTATTTTAATTAAATAATTTAAAAATTGTTTTGAAACCTCTTTAAACGTCACCTGGTTTATATTGCAATTTTATATGCATGCCATTTTGACATCAATATTTCCATTTTATTTATGGGCCACTTATTTTAGCGTTTTAAGATGTATGATAATCAAATTTACTACGCATAATCAGTGCCTTATATTTCAAAGGCATGCCTAAAACATTTATTACTGTGTAAAGTTTATTAAAAATGTCAATGAAATTTCAACATTAAATTATTGGGCATGGATTTCACCCACAGTTGTATGAGTAGGATTTCACCCAAAGTTCTATGAGTAGAGTAATGCTAATGAAATATGGTAAAAAATTGCACTTAACATGTGAGAGAGATGATTTTAAAAGTTAAATTTGTACATAAAGCTTTCAAGTTACTATTACCTTAGTGTTGAATGTGAATCGACCCATAGTTATCACAGTAAAGTCATGGCAATGGGGCAGAGTTGATAAAGAAAAATGTGTTATATGGCTAGAGTTAATTAAGGAAAATATGTGTAAAGTTAGCATTTCTTGATGGTGTTTCCATAAATATGTTATAACTTAATTTAATGATTTTTTTATAAGGGATAATGTTTTGGTAAATTATTTAAATAAATGTATATGTGAATGTCAATTGGATTAGCTTTAGGATAAATTGTTATTCTCTCCGCAAAGAATTAAGAAATATTTTGAAAATAATAAGAAAAAAAAAACTTAACTAAATAAAATTAAGAAATATCCTAATAATAATAATAATAATAATAATAATAAAGCTCTCGGGGGACAGCTCAATTGGCAAGTGCCGTGAAAATGAAGTTCCATGAGGTTTTGAGTTCAACTCCCCTCGACTTACAATGTGTGTCGCGTAAGGGGCATTGTGGGCACACATGGAGGTTATAGTGGTAACAGTTGGATAACACGGCCACGTGTAACGTGAGCATGTGCCCAACTAGTTGCTAATTCCGCTAGACATAATAATAATAATAATAATAATAATAATAATAAAACTAGGAAATATCATAAGAACAAAAAGATTTCTTACAAACATATATCACAATAAGAAGAAGATTTCTTAAAAACATTAAGAATAACTCATGTTCTTTTAATCATTACTACAAGGAAAATAGGGTTTAGTACGAACACTCGGGACCCTTTTTTAGAACTATCGTGGCTTTCCATGGCGCAAAGGTCCTATGATAAGTTGGATCCCGAGTGATATTGATATTATTTGTCTAGTTGAAACTTGGGAGCATGAGGAGTCTAATGTCCCTAACATAGAAGGATTTGTCTTGTGGTCGCCATGGAACAAAAAATCCCATCATAGAGGGATATGAGACATAGCTTGTAATATTAGAAAGAACATTTCTCCTCACATTCAAATTCATAAGAACGACCCTTTCAATCAATACATTTGGATAGAAATTTCAAACACCAATGCTAAGAAGATGTATATAGCAATTTTCTATTTTGCACCTATTAATTCTACTTTTTATAAGACAAACAATCTAGATAAAAATTGTCCCTATAATAATTTAGAACAAGATATTTATAGTTTGAAAAATGAAGGTAGTATTCTCCTGCTAGGAGACTTTAATGCTAGAACTGCAACTAAACAAGCTACTCTTTTAAGTATGTATTCCAACCGTAATCATTTATGGCTAGATGAGGACCTTGTTTTATCTAATAGCTACAAAAAAAGCTCTGAAGACCTAATTGAGAATGTGTTTGGTATTGAGTTGGTCAAGCTTTGCAGCTCTCAAGACCTAATAATTTGCAATGGAGTAATGAAATGGCCAAACTCCAACGAGATGACTTGTATTCATGGGCTAGGTAGTAGTGTCGTAGATTATGTGGTATCTGATATCCCCGTTTCCAACCAAATAACAACTTTTGACCTTTTAAATGATCATGAGCCCGACTATGATCATAAACCTTTAACCCTAACTCTAAATTTTTCCATGCACAGGAGTGCCATTGAAGAGAATTATGATAATCAAAGGAATTTGCGCTTTGAATAGAGTAAAGTTGACATTTTATTAAAGGATTTAAATAGTAAATTAAATTTCCAAACTTATAAGGACAACATTGAAGAACTCTATCGTAATTTTACAACTACCCTTTCCACTTCCATTAACAAGTTATCTTTTGAAGTGTCCTATAAAAAGAATAATAGAACGACCAACCCTTGGTATGATAAAGAATGTAAAATTGCTAGGAAATCCATTAGGGATGCTTCTAATGAGTCCTTAAAACTCGATAAGATCAATATGTACAAATCCCTAATTAAAAGGAAAAAAAGGTACTGTATCAATAAAAGCAAGAGCAATTTTCACAACTATATAAGTTGGATCCTAAGAAGTTCTGGAGCCAAATTCTAAACCGCAGTACTAAAGAAAATAATAGGATTCCCTTAAGGCACTGTAATTCCTACCTTAAAAGTATTTACGAGTTCCCTAATGCCATGAAAAACATTCCTATTATCCCTACAAAGGAAGAAATTTTTTCTTTAGATGACATAGAGTTCGGGGTTAAGTGGCTTGCAAATGGAAAATATAAGGACATTGAAGGATACCAAGCTGAAATTTTTAAAATCCGAGGGCCTATCCTTATCCCTCACATACACAAGCTCTTCAATTTAGCAATCAAGCAGGGCTTCTCTAAAACCTAGACGCAAAGCCTCATTGTTCCTATTTTTAAAAATGGGGATAGAAACATTCCCTCTAATTATAGGACCATTATGATTAGCCCGATTTGGCCAAGCTTTATGGAATTATTTTGGAAAAGAAGATTAGCCTTTGGCTAGAAAGTCATAGTAAAAGAGCTAAAGGTCAGGCCAGGTTTAAGAGATATCATTCAACTGTGGACCATCTTGTTACCTTTAGGATCATTGTAGAGGAGTTCCACAATACTAAAACCAATCTTTTTTGTTGTTTTG
>SNQJ01S0181452.1:22089-39712 GCA_010110895.2 Picea sitchensis
GGATATCAGATATCACATAATCTACGACACTACTACCTAGCCCATGAATACAAGTCATCTCGTTGGAGTTTGGCCATTTCATTACTCCATTGCAAATTATTAGGTCTTGAGAGTTGCAGAGCTTGACCAACTCAATACCAAACAAATTCTCAATTAGGTCTTCAGACCTTTTTTTGTAGCTATTAGATAAAACAAGGTCCTCATCTAGCAATAAATGATTACAGTTGGAATATGTACTTAAAAGAGTAGCTTGTTTAGTTGCAGTTCTAGCATTAAAGTCTCCTAGCAGGAGAATACTACCTTCATTTTTCAAACTATAAATATCTTGTTCTAAATTATTATAGGAACAATTTTTATCTAGATTGTTTTTCTTATAAAAAGTAGAATTAATAGGTGCAAAATAGAAAATTGCTATATACATCTTCTTAGCATTGGTGTCTGAAATTTCTATCCAAATGTATTGATTGAAAGGGTCGTTCTTATGAATTTGAATGTGAGGAGAAATGTTCTTTCTAATATTACAAGCTATGTCTCATATCCCTCTACGATGGGATTTTTTGTTCCATGCCGACCACAAGACAAATCCTTCTATGTTAGGGACATTAGACTCCTCATTCTCTCAAGTTTCAACTAGACAAATAATATCAATGTCACTTGGGATCCAACTTATCATAGGACCTTTGTGCCATGAAAAGCCACGACAGTTCCAAAAAAGTATCCCGAGTGTTCATACTAAACCCTATTTTCCTTGTAGTAATGATTAAAAGAACATGAGTTATTCTTAATGTTTTTAAGAAATCTTCTTCTTATTGTGATATATGTTTGTAAGAAATCTTTTTGTTCTTGTGATATTTCTTAATTTTATTATTATTATTATTTTTAGATTATTTCTTAATTTTATTTAGTTAAGTTTTTTTTTTCCTTATTATTTTCAAAATATTTCTTAATTCTTTGCGGAGAAAAGAACAATTCATGCTATAGCTAATCCAATTGACATTCACATATACATTTATTTAAATAATTTACCAAAACATTATCCCTTATAAAACATTATCCCCTGGGGCATTTGGATAGTTTGGTGACAACATGTGCCCAATTTGAATACCCTAGGGAATTTGGCTAGTTTTGTGTCTGTGGGTGCTCAATTTCAATCACTGGAGGCATTTGGCTCGTTTGATGTTGGTGAGTGCCCAGTTTGAATCCCCTGGGGAATTTGGCTAGTTTCGTGTCAGTGGGTGTCGAGTGCGAATCCCTTAGGAATTTTGGCTAGTTCTGCGTTGACAGGTTCCCAGTTTGAATCCCCTAGGTTACATGCATTGGTTTATTTCTGCATGACTTTTCAATGCACTAGTTTATTTCCGTGTGACTTTTCAACACACTAGTTTATTTCTGTGTGACTTTTAGGACAACCAAAACTATGTTTTAAATAAGGTACACATTGTGCTCCCAAACTGTGTCAAATGATTCTTATGATAACGACTACTAAACCTAATCTTATTGGTTGACATTGATATCCATCACTTTCAATCACTTAAGAATGTGCAATGTATTCATGTAGCAAACATCCCTCTTTGGGAGGTAAGTTGATGGAATCCGATGATGAACAATTGCAATTTTAATGATGAAATTAATCTATTTCCAAAATGTTGACATTGTAAATGGATTTCTAAATCCCAACTTGACTCATCTTTGAACGATTGAGTATTGCAATTTTAACAATCAAAACTTATAATTTCAACAATCCATAAAAACATTGCTAGATGGTAAAGTAAATAAAATCTATTTACTATATGAATGAATGAATAATGTAGTGCATTTAAAAAAAATTAGTCTCAAATAAAACATTACTGATTAAAATAAATACATACACCTTGGTGTCTTCTTTACCATTCCTTCCCTACCTATCAAGGAAACCATATAGCTTGAACCAAATCCTGAACTGAAGAAGAATAAATAGACCAACATCTTACAATAATAGCCTTAAGATATGTGCAATAAATGATTGCATATTTGTGACCACATTGGGAGAATATTTTTAATAATTTTTCTGGGAAATGTGGATATATTATGGATAAGAAGATTTAAAATATAAAAAAACTGCCTAAAAAGGGAGGGAGGTATTATCGGTAAAACAACTTTTCAAAACGAGGTAAAAAATGTGACCCCCCCAAAAAAGAGAACTCTTTAGAGTTCTTGTTAAGTTGGTAACTATGTTTTTATCATACATCTTAAAGAAAGCACTAGTAAAAATGGCTCCTATAGAAAATAGAAATATTGATGTAAAAACAACAGAGATGAAAGATTATAGTATAAACAATGTGTTGAATCTTTAACATTTCAAAAACGAATTTCATAATATCTTTAAACCATTTGTGAACTGCAGATATTAAAAAAAAAAGGAAAAATATATCTACCACATAGTTCAAATAGTAAAGTAAAAAATATATACAATAGTATATTAAGTTATATGGATTATAAAGTTACTGGTTAGCTTAATTGGTTATGGTCAATGTTATTGGGTATTTTGGTAATTTTGTGTCGACGAGTGCTTAGTTTTAGTTCTTTGGATATTTGGCTAGCTTAGTGTTGGTGTGTACCGAGTTTGAATTCCTTGGGGCATTTGGCTAGTTTCATGCCATTGAGTGATTAGTTCAAATCCATTAGGGAATTTGCTTAGTTTTATGCCATTGGGTGATTGGTTCAAACCCCCTGGGGCATTTGCTTAGTTCTCGACCGATGGTTTCCTGGTTTGAATCCCCTACGTTAGGTGCACTGATATATTTCCACGTGACTTTTCAACACACTGGTCTATTTCTCTGCAACTTTCCAGACAAAACTAGAACTATTTTTAAATAAGCAAGATACACAATATGCTCCCAAAGCACGTCAAATAATTCTTATGATAACAACCTCCAAAACCTAATATTATTAATTGGCATTGATATCTATTACTTTCGATCTTTTAAGAAAGAGCAATGTATTCATGTAGAAAATCTCTCTCTCTAATAGGTAAGTTGATGGAATCTAAAGATGAAAATTTGTGATTTTAATAGAGCAATGCATTCATGTAGCAAATGTCTCTCTCCATTAGGTAAGTTGATGGAATCCAACAATGAAAAGTTGTGATTTTAATGATGAAACATTGTGATTTCCAAAATTTTGTCATTGTAGATGGATTTTTGAGCCCGATTCATCTAAAAACAACAACATATTGTAATTTTAATAATCAAAACTTGTAATTTTAACAATCCATAAAAAAATCTTACCAAATTTATAATGAAATTAAACTTAAAAATAAGATTATTTAAGAATAATATATCGTGCATAATAATAATAATTAAAACCAAATAAAACACTACTAGTTTAAATAAATGCCAAAGTCATCATATACCTCAACCTCTTATTGACCCATTCCTTTCCCGCCTACTCAAGAAAACCATAAAGGTAACTTCAACCAGATGCTCTACAAAAGAAGGATAAACATAGCAATGTTATCATCTTAAAATAAAAGATCAAGAGATCTTAAAATAGTAGCCTCAAGATATATACAATAAATAATTGCATAGTTGTGCCCACATAAGAGAAGGCTTTTAATAATTCTGAAATATTGAGGTTCCAACTCAAATTCAAACTAAAAGCTAAGAACACCGATTGTCTACGATTTTTAGTTTAACTCGACTTTACCAAACCCTAAGCATGTGAAATGATTGTAACTATATATTGAACTAAGTAAAGACCAAGTCTCGCACCCTAAGCATGTGGAATAATTGTAACTATATATTGAACTAAGTAAAGACCAAGTCTCACATGGCTTGTGCAAATAATAATAACAAAGATAGAGATAACATTACCAAATTGGACAATTAATATGCATGGAATTTTCACCATTAGCTCATATAATAATGTAGATTCACCTCAAAGCAACCATAAATGGCAAGCATATCAACTCAACCCCAGTCTTGTTGTAATAACAATAATTGTTTTATAGGTTTTGTTATATGTTCATTCCAAGTTAAATAATATAAAAAAAAGCAAGAAAAGTCTGCTAAGAGTTCATTCCCTCTGCTAGACACGTGACATTGAAACAACCAGTGTCGTGGGAATACTTTGGTTTAGCAAGGTATCAAGGAAGCAAGCTTTGAGGTTCAAATAATGGGACCGTAACATAAAACAATCCTTTATATGAAAATGGAGTAACCTAAGTCATTGATCACAAAACAATAACAAATAAGTTAGGACATAATGGATTGGAATATTTCATGTGTTTTAAATTAGGGAAATTTGTGGTGATCTAAATGGGTATAACTATAATTATGGTAAATGGTGCAATTTTCATTTCCATTTAACAACGTTGGACATGAGGAAACATAAGCATTGTCTAAATACTCTGCTCAATCCATAATGAAATCACAGTGTTGTGACATAAGCATTGTCTAAATACTCTGCTCAATCCATAATGAAATCACAGTGTTGTGAATTTGATGCAACAATGTATGGTTAAAAGTAAGGATTGAATACTGTTATTTCCAAGTGAAATTTTACCTCACAAACAACTTGTATTACTTATACAGGTGTATTACAAAGGAGGTTATTTGTACTGAATATATGTATATCTATCACAAACCTTGACAAGAGCTAATGCTGACTTATACTAGATAGTGGAGAAGAATCATGGCTCTCTTAAAATTCACTTTAGTGACAAAACATAGCCCAAACACTACCAAACCTGTTTATCATATATATAAACTTCTATGCCAATAGCTTAATAGAGTAACATAGGTGGTGTTGATCTATACAATGCTGAAAAACATAAAAATGCTAATTGAGGCGACATAAATAGGTAGTGCCTCCCCACTAGAGCATTCAAGAAAAAACATTGATGCAAATCTCATCCCAAGTATTTGCAACAATGTGAATCTCTCCTTGGGAAATCTATAGACTGTCATAAGCAGCTACACACCATTTTCCCACCAACAATCTTTTGCATCAAATAGTATCCACAAAATCAAAATTGGAAGGAAATAAAAAATAGAATTTTTGCAGTGACACAATGTATACATAAAATACAAAATTAGAAGGGGATAATTTTTTTTTGAGGTATGCACAAAGAATATATATATGTAACTCAAAATTGGAAGGGGATAACGTTTTTGCAAATACACACATAGATAGATAATATATGTAATCATGTGAGATTAGAGTCATTAGAGATAGTATAGTAATTAGAGATGTATAGTAAGTGATATAGTATAGTAATTAGTGATGTATAGTAAGTGATATAGTATAGTAATTAGTGATGTATAACTCAAAATTGGAAGGGGATAACGTTTTTGCAAATACACACATAGATAGATAATATATGTAATCATGTGAGATTAGAGTCATTAGAGATAGTATAGTAAGTGATATAGTATAGTAATTAGTGATGTATAGTAAGTGA
The DNA here is from genome assembly GCA_010110895.2 of Picea sitchensis. Taxonomy (NCBI): domain Eukaryota; kingdom Viridiplantae; phylum Streptophyta; class Pinopsida; order Pinales; family Pinaceae; genus Picea; species Picea sitchensis. Next base: position 27,530 of record SNQJ01S0181452.1, read on the forward strand.
TATAGTATAGTAATTAGTGATGTATAGTAAGTGGAAGATTTAATTTTAATGTTCACACCTTTTATAATAAGTAGGCGATTACAATAGTATAATTGAAAAATATATATATTTTTTGGTGGTTGTATATGCATTTTTTTCAAAATTCAAAATTATTTTTCAAGTGAATTATTTCATTTAATTAATTGGTATTCGATATGGTTTATAAAATTAATTTATAAGGTTAAAATTCATGTTTACAAGTTATTGTTGAAATTTAAATGATAATCCTTTCATTTTGATTTATAGGTGTAAAAATGATATGTCAGTTGGGTGGGTGTAATTTGACAAGTTGCAAGGAAAATTGTTACCCTCCCCATTAAGATTCAAATTCCATTTTTTGACATTAGCATTATTGGAAAAATAAAAATACATATTACTTTTTTTGCAATAATATTCATTTTTTTACACAACTAGGGGTAAAAAATTGTACCATTGTAACAATAATGGAAAAATTGAAATCTTTTGCTATTACAATTTTCACAAACTAAAATATACATAAAGTTTTAGTATTTGATGCACATGCGTCATTCCTTGTTCCTTGCTGCATTTGTTTTGCTAAGCAAAGTGGATATACTTTGTCTTGATCTCCTAAAATCATTTTTATTTGCCACCAAATCCTCTCTGAGGTTCTCCAACACCAACACTACATCTCTCATAGTAGGTCGTTCATCAAATGAATCTTTTGAACAAAGCAAACCAACCTGCAACAAAGAAAGTAGGCATTTGTATATGCTATTTTCTACAAACTCATCTTCATCCACCTCACTAAAAAGACCATTATCAATTACATCCTTCACTTTATTTGGAAATGTCAGGTTCACCCACTTGTGCAGGTTTAGGTCCCCAACAAACATGTCACTAGTTGGTCGTTTTCTAGTAAGCATTTCTAATAGCATAATTCCATAGCTGTAAACATCTCCTTTGGTGGAAATTGTCTCACTCAATCCATACTCTGCATTAAAAGAAACCTTCATCAAATTTTACTCAACTAGCCTATACAAAATTGTTAATCAACTAGTCCATACAAAATTGTTAATGAGAAATGCTCATGAAATGTTTTAAAAAGACATACCTGGGGCAATGTAGCCCATGGATCATTTCAAATTAATTGTTGAAGTAAGTGAATTGGTAGATGTTGCACCAATTAATCTTGCAATACCAAAATCAGAGACATGGCCTGACATATCTTCATCCAAAAGCACATTCATGGGTTTTATATCACAATGCACAACTTGCACAAATGAATCATGATGAAGATATTCTATGGCATGGGCCACATCTATGGAAATGTCTAATCGTGATTTGAATCCCAATTCACATACATCCTTGCCATTGTTGTCATCTTTATTAGGATACAAATGCTTCTCTAAGCTTCCATTGGACATAAATTTGAACACTAAACCTTTGAATTGGAGGTTGGAACATGAAGTTATGATTCTCACCAAATTTCGATGTCGAACCTTTTGCAAGACACTACACTTTGCTTCAAAACTTTTCTCAGCTCGGTCATTTTGCAACTGAAGAACCTTCACAGCGACAAGTGTGCCATCAGTCAAAACTCCTTTGTACACTGATCCAAAACTTCATGTTCCCAACAAGTTGGCCTTGACAAATCCATTAGTTGCAGTGTGAAGCTCTTGATATGAGAGCCTTCGGTGCTCTAAATTTTGGAAAATAGCTTGTGAAAAGTCAACATTTTGCACACGCATATTCCCTCTCTGAAGAAAAACAAAAAGTAGACAACATAGTATAAAAGCAATAGCTCCACTCACTGGCAATATTATTTTGTTCACAAATGCAAACTGACCTCTTGGTGTTGGACATGTAGGTAAGCCCAATTCCCGTGGTCCACAAATGTTGGGATTTCCAATTAAGGATGTGACAATTGTTTGATTTGCGAAGAAACCACCTTTTGGAATTTCCCCCGTGAGATTGTTGAAAGACAAATTCAAAAACTTGAGCATTTTCAACTTCTTCAGAATCATTGGTATTGTACCTGATAAGGAGTTGGAAGAAAGATCTAGGTTCACAAGACTTTGTAAATTTCCAAGCGAATCTGGGATAGAGCCTTGGAAAGCATTTCCAGATAAATTTAACGATTGTAGTTCATTGCAACTTCCAAGTGTAGGTGGAATGACCCCTGCCAATTGATTGGCAGAAATGTCTATAGCTTGAGCCATTGCAATTTTACCGATTCCCATGGGCAAGGAGCCTTCTAATAAATTCCCTGACAAATTTAAATAGAAATGTAGATTATAAAGTTCTACAATTTCTTGTGGTATGTTTCCAGAGAGCATATTGTGAGACAAGTCAAGCAATTCTAGATTTATACAGTTTCCTAAGTTCGCAGGTATGTTCCCCGATAACTGGTTTAAGTTGGTAGGTATGCTTCCTAATAATTGGTTGTGATGAAGGAAGAGATCTCTTAGTTGTTTAAGGGGTGCAAGGGAATTGGGAATATTTCCTGAGAGCATGTTTTGGTTAATGTCCAACACACCAAGGTGTTGTAATTGTTCAAAGTCATCAGAGATTTTTCCTAATTTATTGTTTTCTAACCAACCTTCTAATCTTTGTTGTTTCCTAAAAGTGGAATGCTTCCATTTAAAAGATTTCCACCTAAATTTATATATGTTAGACTACTAAGATTACCAATATGTGGAATGATGTTTCCCTTGTATTTTGTTGTTTTGTTGTTTTCTAAATGAAAAGAAGACAAATTTTAGAAAGTCTCCCCATGGTGTAAGTGACACCAGTGAATGCATTATTGTCCACTTTAAAAATTTGTAGGCGAGAACAATTAGTAAGAGCAACAATAAAGGGAATGGTTGTAGCACTCCCACTATCAAGCTGATTAAATCGTAAGGTCAATACTTCAAGGTGAGCTAGCTTGCCCAACTCTACGGGCACACTCCCACTCAACTTGTTATTGTCTAGACAAAGCTTTTCAAGTTTTGAACAATTGCCAATAGATCTTGGTATGTTACCAGGGAATTTGTTGAAGGCAAGTGATATCTTAATCAAAGTAGGAATATTTGACAAAAAAGAGGGAATGGTCCCTGTCAATGCATTTAAACGGAGGATAAGATAAACCAGTGCTGAAAGGTTTCCCAAGGAAGAGGGAATGTTACCTATGAGGTTGTTCGATCCCAAGTTAAGCTCTTGGAGATGTGCGAGAGAACCCAACTCTTGAGGGATATATCCAGTCAGATTGTTCCCCTCTAGCGCCAAGAAAGTCAAATCTCTGCAACCGCTCAGTTGACGCGGTATATTTCCTTCCAATTGATTGCCATCCAAGACGAGCGTCCTCAAACGAAAGAGGCGTCCCAATTCAGTTGGGATATGACCATGGAGTACATTGTCTGTAAGATCGAGTGTTCGGAGAAAGGACAAATTGCCAAGGGAAGGAGAAATGGCGCCGCCCAGACCCTTGCCAGTGAGGTTGACGGCGACCACTCGCTGTGGATGACGATGGGTGCAAGTAACAGCAGTCCAGTTGCAGAAGGGGACTGCGGGATTCCAATCGGCCATGGAGTTATTAGGATCACTGGTGATGAGTTTCTTGAAGGTCAACAGGGATTTCTGGTCATCGTGAAATGAGTAAGCACAGGAGGCGAAGGAAAAAATGAAGAGCAGAAACAACGTAGGAAAAACAAAACACAGAGATGGCATGGTGGATGAAATGGAAATGGAAATGGAAATGGAAATCGAAATGCAGAATTGGAGCAGGTGTTATGTTGACAGAAACACARCGTTTCGCAAGAGGGAGCAGAACAGCAGTAGGAAGTGAAAATGCAGATGATATTTGCAGTGCTTCTCACAACTATTTATATACTGAAAAGGAGACACGGTCAGGGTGTGAAGATGGTGATGAGCAACAATAGGCCACAGGCAGAGGCGATCTGCAAATTCAATTCAACAACGAATTTGTAGAAAACGCGTTTATTCCCACCAAACAAAAAACCTAATCAGATGTGACTAATTGGTCTGAATTATTCGCTTACAAAAATCCATCAAAAACACAAGAGTAGGTAGAGTTATTACCAAGGCTGTGTTGTTTGACATTACACATTATTAAATCTCATCTCCTTATGGAGGATAAATGTAATCACTTTCAAAAGATGAGAGCGATTGATCAAATTGTATGTGAATAAAGTCACTGCATATTTGACATTATACATAATTGAATCTCCAATAATCGTAGCACTTTCAAAATGAGGTTGATTGACAAGATTACATGTGAATAAAGTAAATGCATGCAAGATAAACACAGCCATTTTGAAAAAAGAGGTTGATTGATAAGATTACATGTGATTAAAGTAAGTGCATGCCAAAGTAAGACCGACTAAGAGGACACATCCATGGATTGAATCTCACTATCTATAAATGGTGTACATCTGGTATGTAAAGGTCTCATCATCTATTCCTCAAGAATCGTCAATAAAGTAACTACGTACAAAATAATTAGATTTAAAAATGACAACCAATAACATATCCTAAGTGGGTTTAGAAAGCATCGTAAGAACCACATCAACTCTAATTTACTCTTTATGTGGCCATTGCAATTTAAAATGACTATCAATAACATATTCTAAGTGTAGTTTGAGTGGATTTAATGGTTAAGAACATGTGTTTCATCTTTGGAGGTGACAAGTTCAAAACTAGAGGGGGTAGAGTCCGTACATGTAGGCCTGTTGTGATAATGCTAAAAGGGTAGATGCCCCTAGGTGGAACGCTTCTGCTCGGCTCGACTCTTGCTAAGTCACAAGTGGGTATGAGAAAGAGTCATAGAAACCACACCAACTCCAATTTATTATCTCTTTGGTCATTGCAGTTGATCTTAATTTTCCCTCTGCTGCCTTTCCCTCTCATGTGATGACATACACAATTATGAGATACACGATGTAACGTAAAGATAACCCTGCAACACATTATTATCCCCTCCGTATGTAGGTTATGTAGCGTTCGAGTTTCAACAATGACTTTTCATTAGTTGTTGATCGAAGCAAGTTTGTGTGTTTTACACAAGTTTTAAGAAAATAACCCGAGTGCCAACTTTGCATTAGTTGTTGATCGAAGAAAGTTTGTGTGTTTTACACAAGTTTCAAGAAAATATCATATGTTAGGGTCCTACCCTAACCTCCCTACTTTGGGCAACATAGTAGTTAGTTAGTTATTGTATGCAACCATACTCTTTGAATAAGGCCAACATATAGTAATAGTTAGTTATTCAATGTAAAGAGGGTCCATTTTATTAGGTATGTTATCCCCCATTCCTAGGGATAACTAAGGAGATGATGTCTCGAGGCCCTTAGGTTGTAGACATGGAGTACCGAGAGATGGATTGAATGACAATGTTCACTCACACAAACGGAACCCTGCCTCACCACGATACTTCTCCTTTCGTCATGATGACATTCAACACTCCAACTTGCTTCCGGAAGACAATGGATCTTGCTCCATGAGGTAACAAGTCAAGTGTCATGGTAAGTGTCACCTTAATACTTGAATCATTTGAAAATGTTGCATTAAAGCTTCACTTGATTATGGAGCGTCTGCATGGAAATTATTCTTTTTCCCTATTTCACCTTGGTGAGTGTCATGGTTTCCTAGTAAGTGACCACCCTCCGGGAAAAAGGGTAGCTATTGGGGGGTCTCCTTGAAAGGTCATCATACCAATCCCTCATACTTTCCACCTTCCATTATTTCTTCCCCTCTGTTTACCCATCTTTTATGTTTTTGGGCTTATTGACCCAAAGGGGAATGTACCTAATTTCATGAGAAGAATGGGTCACTAGGCTCAAAGGTGCCTTGGAAAAAACGTCATGCAATAAAAGCTTTCTCTAGGATCTCGAGAGCAATGGCATCTTTAAAAAATTGAGGAACCCATAAAATAAATATGTACCTAATTTCATGAGAAGAATGGGTCACTAGGCTCAAAGGTGCCTTGGAAAAAACGTCATGCAATAAAAGCTTTCTCTAGGATCTCGAGAGCAATGAAACGCCTCTAAAAAAAATGAGGAACCCATAAAATAAATAACTAATTGATCAATGATGCTTTCCAAGGTAGAGCGTATGTGGGCTATGCATTTCTTTTTAGTGCCCCTTATTGTATTCAACTTGGAAATACATGCAAAATGAATGGATAATAAAGGTCTTGGAAAAATATTTTTTAAAAACAAAAAGAGGAAAATGATGTGGCTAGCCCTCAACAAAGGCACCCACAAATGAAACAATGTGAACCCTTGTATGTCATGAAATTCCATACCTAGAAGTCTAACCCCATCCACCTCACATCACTACACAACCTAGAAAGGATTCTCCTTGGGAATATCCTCTACTTGAGGAATTGGTTCACCCAATAGGGAATTATGACCTCCCTCCCATATCTAAATTTGACAAAATTGCATAGGGTCTTTGAAAACTTTCTTGATTTGAAAGGGTAGATTTGATGCACATGTTTAGATGGTTCTTGTATTAAATGTGATTTACTTGGCATGATACATATGACTTCAGACCCTTGGAGGGCGAATTTACTTGTCGTTGCAGGACCTTGCTTGGTGGATACTTGTGGAGGAACAAGCCTTGCTTGGGCCTTTAATATGGGGGCATGAAGCCCATAGAGTGAATGCCATACCCCACTCATTGAGATAACTTGGACGAGGGACATTTCCTTTGGAGGCATTTGATTATCCACTGGGGGTGACTCACTATCCTTCCTAGCCCCAACGTTTTCCTTTGGAGGCCATACACTTCACCTTAAAAGCATGGCATCATCACTTGGAAGGATAGGGTTTGATGGGGCAAGGTGTTTGATGTTGATATGGCATGTTTGTTGAAGGAAGACCCTAGCACATTGACATTTGGCCCTGAGAAGCCCAACAACTTCCTCAACAAGCTCATTGTAATTTTTTAATTTGGTAAAAGGTATTGTTTAGGAAGAAAAAAATGTGAGGTCAACCTCCTCAAACTGAATCTCCAAAGTCGCAGCACTTTAAAAAGATTAGGTTGATTGATAAGATTGTCTGCAATATAAACACAACCATTTTGAAAAATAAGGTTGATTGATAAGATTACATGTGAGTAAAGTAAGTGCATGCCAAAGTAAGACTGACTAAGAGGACGCATTCGTGGATTGAATCTCACTACCTATAAATGGTGTAGATCTAGTAGAATTTATAGTTAACGTTGCAGCGTATATAAAGGTTTCACCATCTATTTCTCAAGAATGGTCAATAAAGAAACTACGTACAAAATAAATAAATTTAAAAATGACAACCAATAACATATTAGTGTAGTTTGAGTGAGCTTAATGGTTAAGAACATGTGTTTTATCCTTGGAGGTCACAAGTTCAAAAATAGAGGGGGTAGAGTTTGTACATGTAGGCCCATTGTGATAATGCTAAAAGGGTAGATGCCCCTAGGTGGGATGCCTCGGCTCGACTCGTCTTGACACTTGTTAAGTCACAAGTGGGTCTGAGAAAGAGTCATAGAAACCACATCAACTCCAATTTATTCTCTTTGGTCATTGCAATTTATCTTAACCTGCCCTCTGTTGCCTTTCCCTCTCATGTGATGACATACACAATGATGAGATACACGATGTAACATAAAGACAATCCTGCAACATATTATTATCCTTGTTGCATGTAGGTTATATAGCATTCGAGCTTGAGCGTTGACTTTGCATTAGTCGTTGATTGAAGCAAGTTTGTGTGTTTTACACAAGTTTTAAGAAAATAACTCGAGCACTGACTTTACATGGGATGCCTCGGTTTGTCTCTTGCTAAGTCACAAGTGGGTTTGAGAAAGAGTCATAGAAACCACATCAAATCTAATTTATTATCTCTTTTGTCATTGCAATTTATCTTAATCTGCCCTCTGTTGCCTTTCCCTCGCATGTGATGACATACACAATGATGAGATACACGATGTAACGTAAAGAGAATCCTTCAACACATTATTATCCCTACCACATGCAGGTTATATAGCGTTCAAGTTTGAGCACTGACTTTTCATTAGTTGTTGATCGAAGAAAGTTTGTGTGTTTTACACAAGTTTTAAGAAAATAACTCGAGCGCTGACTTTGCATTAGTCATTGATCAAAGCAAGTTTGTGTGTTTTAAACAAGTTTCAATAAAATATATTATGTTAGGGTCCTACCCTAACCTCCCTACTTTGGGAGACATAGTCATAGATGATTTTAGGGGATAAATTTCGCCAATGGGATAATTTTCCATGGCTTTTCCCAAAAATAGATTCGCCAATTTCCATTTTTTCTAAAAACGATTCTCCCAAATTCCATAAAATAAAATTATTTTACCTTAAAGATCACCAAAGTTTTATAGAAACTATAAAAAAATCCTTAGAAAATTGAATATTTTTACAAATCTATCGCCAAACATTTTATATTTTTCATATCTTAGACTAGTAATATTAGCCAAGGTTTCCACATTTTAATATAAATTTTCAGCCTTAAAATTATCCCTGGACATAGTAGTTAGTTAGTTATTGTATGCAACCACACTCTTTGAATAATGCCAACATATAGTAATAGTTAGTTATTCAATGTAAATAAGGTCCATTTTATTAGGCTTGTTATCCCCCATTCCTAGGGATAACTAAGGAGATGATGTCTCAAGGCCCTCAGGTTGCAGACATGGAGTATCGAGAGATGGATTCGCTAACAATGCCCACTCACACAGATGGAACCCCTCCTCACCACCATACTTATCCGTTCATCATGATGGCATTCACCACACCAACTTGCTTCCAGAAGACAATGGATCTTGCTCCACAAGGTAACAAGTCAAGTGTCACAGTAAGTGTCACCTTAATACTTGAAGCATTTGAAAATGTTTCATTAAATCTTCTCTTGATTATGGAGTGTCTTCTTGGAAATTATGTTTTTTACCTATTTCACCTTGGTGAGTGTCATGGTTTCCTAGCAAGTGTCCACCCTCAGGGAAAGGGTTGCTATTGGGGGGGTCTCCTTGAAGGGTCATCATAACATTCCCACTCATACTTTCCAACTTCCATTACTTCTTCCTCTCTATTTCCCCATTGGGATTATTGACCCAAGAAGGGCATGTACCTCATTTCATGGGAAGAAGGGGCCACTAGGCTTAGAGGTGCCCTGACAAAAACATCATGCAATAAAATATCGCCCTGGGATCCCGAGAGCAATGAAACACCTCTCAAAAAAATGAGGGACCCATAAAATAAATAACTAATTGATCAAAGATGCTTTCCAAGGTAGAGCATATGTTGGATATGCATTTATTTTTAGTGCCCCTTATTGTATTCAACTTGGAAACACATGCAAAATGAATGGATAATAAAGGGCTTGAAAAAATATGCTTTGAAAACAAAAATAGGAAAAGGATGTGGCTAGCCTTCAACAAAGGAACCCATAAATGACACAATATGAGCCCTTGTATGTCATGAAACCCCATACCTAGAAGTCTAACCCCATCCACCTCACATTCACTACACAACCTAGAAAGGGTTCTCCTTGGGAACATCCCTTACTTGAGGAATTGGTTCACCCAATAGGGAATTATGACACCCCTCCCATATCTAAATTTGACAAATTGCATAGGGTCTTTGAACACTTGTTTGATTTGAAAGGGTAGATTTGATGCACATGTTTAGATGGTTCTTGTATTAAATCTGATTTACTTGGCATGATATATATGACTTGAGACCCTTGGAGGGAAAATTTACTTGTCTTTGCAGGACCTTGCTTGGTGGATACTTGTGGAGTAACAAGCCTTGCTTGGGCCTTCATGGGGGAATGAATCCCATAGAGTGAATGCCATACCCCACTCATTGAGACAAATTGGATGAGGGACGTTTCCTTTGGAGATATTTGATTATCCAATGGAGGTGACTTTCTAGCCTTCCTAGCCCCAACATTTTTCTTTGGAGTCCATACACTTCACTTTTAGGGAATGACATCATCACTTGGAAGGCTAGGGTTTGATGGTGCAAGGTGTTTGATTTTGATATGGCATGTTTGTTGAAGGAAGACTCTAGCACATTGAAATTTGGCCCTGGGAGGCCCAACGACTTCCTCAACAAGCTCAACATTTTTCTTTTTATGCCCCTACGTCACCTCCTAAGGGAGTGCCGTCATTATTTTAGGGCTTTCTTCATAGTAATTTTTTAATTTGGTAAAAGGTATTGTTTAGGAAGGAAAATTTGTGAGGTCAACCTCCTCAAATTATGAATGTGGACAAACTTATGTAGACAAACTATTTTAGGTGACCTCATATAAATAGAGGTCACCTCACATTTCATTTTAACATAACTCACTTGAGAGTTGCATACTCTCTTGGCTGAAATTTTCTCCCTACTTGGGAAAATTGTTCTATCTCTCTCTTGAATCTCTCTTTGTGATGCTAGTACTTGTCTATTGGTGAAGAAAGTAAGACACTATCTCTTGGATGCTTGTTCTTGGTATTTTTGGTGGAATATTCTTGATAAGGAAGGATGTTCTTCATGTTATTCTTGGAATTGGTAATAAATTTATGCATCTATTGTATTGTTTCGTCTTGTTTCAAGATTTAACTTATTTAAACCCTTGGAGGAGTATAAAGGCATACACCCTCCATCAATTCTACTTTGTTATCATTGAATAAGCTACTTTGCAAAGGTCGCTACAAAGAGTAAAAATACTTACACCCTTGTAGATTTACCTTGCTAGGTTTGTTTTCTCTAGGGAGTAAAAATGCTTACACCCCTAGAGAAGTAATAAACCTAGTTTTTACACAAGAGACTACATTGCCCAATTGATTAAGCACTGGTCTAATTTGCATTGGAGATATAAAATCATTCCATTGGTATACATGAATTGTTGAGATATTGCAATTGTCTAAATCAGAATTGATTCTTCATGTTATAAGCTTGTTTGTGCCCTAAGGGCGTCCTATTTTAGCCAAGTAATTTGCTTTTGTAATAAAATTAATGCTACAGCCATTAGGGATGCAAAAAAACTCTCTTTCTCACACTCATTACTCTCCAATCTATTGTGGAAATTTACTTGTAAACCTTTGTAATTGTTCCATTGGTTATTTGATAATTGTTGGGTGGTTTACTTATTGATTTCTATGGCTAGATCTTGCTACTGATAACACTTAATAAAGAACCCTTAATGCCACCAAAGTCTTTCTTTAAACATTGGAAGTTTGACTGGTCATTGCTAGCTTTGTTTCTGATATCTTGTACTAGATTTTGGATGGTTAAATTTGTAGCTATTAACATCTTTTATTGTTGATCTATACATCTCCATGCTTCTGCAATTTGGGACAGAAAGGATTCTTGTTTGAACCGCATTTGTTTAAGGCTCTTGTTTCCATCATTTGTCTTGTTCTGGGAAGGGCTAATATTATTTTGTAGGTACATAACGCTTGAAAATCATTCTCCATCTACAAGACTCGTTCTCAAGCTTTATTCCTTCTCCAATCTTGACCTATAGGGGTGTTCATTGATCATCATATAAATTTCCATCTTAATCCCCCTAGGGTCACCGAGATTTCCCCCTTGTGGTGATTTATCAGGGGAGTGTCTATCTAAGGTGACAATGGGTAGGTACTCCCATAGTTTTCACACTCCCATGGATTGGGTTGGGCTTCTCCCAAGCTACATTTGTGCGATAACAAGGCCCGCTAGGTAGTTGGTACCAATTTATGAAGGGACCACATGTCATTAGGGTTTTTGATTTGTAAAAACTATTTAAAGAGATATGATTCAATATAATATCTTGTCTTGTGTTGTGTATTTGGAGCTCTGCTTAGTGGAAGGTCACCCCACCTTAAGAGGCAAGTGAACACTACATTCTTCTTTCTGTTATTAATATTCAAGGGTCTTTTTACAATTTCTATCTTATTGTCTCATGTTCTTGGTTAATTTGAAATTATATTCTATGTATACCTAGTTGCATTTCATTGTTAAGGAACACCACAAGTGGTGTCAGAGCTCTTTTCTGAGCCAACATGCTCCCAAATTTTAATAATTTTTTTTAGGCTAGAGACGTGTTCTATTACTAGTGAGTCATACATATGTATACACCAATGCATCCATAATCACACTGTACATAAATCACCCCCAACTAATGTTGAAATTACTAAGACAACTGAGAGGGGG
>SNQJ01S0181453.1:0-19267 GCA_010110895.2 Picea sitchensis
GGTGTTTTGTATTCGACTCCTAATCCAAAAGTTAGGAAGACAAGAATTAGTGATCAATTAATAAGGTAATTATAAGTTTGTGGTGAGGCGTGACTTCTTAGGTCACATGTATTAATCTGATTTACTATGTAAAAGATACATTGATGTAAGTTTTCTCCATGGAAATTGAGCCTATATATTGCGAGTGAGAGTTGAGTTTATATTCTACTTGATTTTGATGTTGATGAAATGGTTGTTAATGTTGATAATGGTGCATACAAGCTTATATTCGAATTATGTCAATTGTTTTGTATATTTTAAGTCATATTTGAGAGAGGTGTGGGTAATGAGAGAAGTGAGTTTGGAGGGCCTATTGATGCCACAATTATCTAAACCATTACTTACAAAGAAGTACATTGGTGCAAGTTCCCTATAGAAATTAATGTGTGCTCTAGTTTAATTACTTAGATTGTTATTGATGTGTTTGGAAAGTTTTATTTAGTGCTCTAGTTTGATGTTATTGATGATGACAAAGTACTTGTAAAGCTTATATATATATATATATATATATATATATATAAAGGGATTTATAATTCCCTCACTTCACCAACATGGATACTTTGTGAAATTAATTTTTTGATCTCTATTTCTCTAACTTATGCAGAGATCTATGTTATTTAAATGACTACAAGGTCTTTGTTCTTGGTTCAGTTCTGAGTGCAACTACTCTTAAGGATTAGAGGTGTTGGATCTCTATTAACCTATATACATGTCAACAAGCTAATAACACTATAGTAATCAGGCCAATAAAAAAAGTCCAAGAATCTGCAAATACAATATCACTGAGAACTTTATCTTCGATGCAAGTCCCTTTCTCATTGATATGCAACTCAGCTAGAATCTATCAAAGTGATCAAGGCTAAGATATTTTCATGATCGTTTTGTGTGTGTATTTAATTTTGATTATGGGGCTATGGTTCCAAGCCAATTACTTCACATACACCAGATATTGTAAAATTGTTAAGTGCCTGAATAGATATTAAGATAAATCTCAAAATAGATCAACAATACCAACAAGAATAATCCAAACCATTCACCAAATAATGAACACAAAGAAATATAGAAAACCCTTGAGGTGAGGGAGTGGCACCATATATTAATCCTTGGGAGGATAGCCTCTTCAAACAGTGTGATGCATTCATAATATTTTTTCACTATGCTTCATTACTTTGCTTACACTTATTTATATAGCTCTCATCTCATAGGAACTTTCTAGAGAGTCTTCTCACATTATTACATTTAACTACCATAGTGGGTGTTGTAATATAGTGGACTGTTATCTCAGATATCTAGGGATAACTAGGAGATCATGTCTCGAGGCCCGGGTCCTAGACATGGAATCTGAAGCTGAGGTTGACTTGAGCATGGTTCTGGAGGACCCATCTTTCTTCTTTTTGTCCAGTTTGTCACATCGTGATGTGACTGCATCACCACTGACTGGGCTTGCAGCCGGAGAGGACTCTTGCTCCATGAGGTAGTGGTCAAAGGTATCATGGTATGTGTCATGATATTTGATCATTATGACCCTCTTATATATGCATCAAGTTTCCTTTCATTTACGATGTTGCTTGGATCTTACACTAATCCACTTGACCATTGTTGGGGTGATGGAGGTAACTTAGCAAGTTGATATTCATGGGTTTGGTTAGCCACCAAAGGGGGTGCACATCCATGATCAGTTCCCACCACTTTATCACTTTACATCTTGCCCAGCTCATCCATCCCACATTCCTGGTAAAGCCATTAGGATGACCTTCGGGGTTACTACTTTGTCTTGTGGGAAGAAGAAAGGCCAGTGCTTGATCGATAAAAGATAAGTATGGGAAAATGAAGACCTAGATATGCTTCGCCCAGGTGATCCCCCAGAAGGCAATAAAAGGCTTCTTTATAAAAGAGACAAAAGGGACCCTAAGAAGAATAACAAAAACAAGACCTAACCGGATGGGAGGTCTCATCCTTGACAGGCCATTATGTTCATAGGTATTTGGCGGGGCATGGTATTGCTACTATCGGTCACCAGAGCGAGTGACCTTTGGTTGCATGGCCAAAGGAAGGGTCTCATCATGAGCCAACCTTATCATTTCTGTGAATGTACTTGTGGGTAGCATTGTCATCTTTGGTCACCATTCCAAGGCAGTGTTCTCTGGTCATACCTTGAATTAATAAAGAAAGAAAAGCAATAAAATAAAAGATAAAAGGCATTAAATGGACTTGGAAAGAATGCATCCATGACTGGTACAACTCGTCTCCTACAAAAGGCACCCACGGAAAACACCTTCCCATGGTCTTACCCATCCTTTGGACTATTCCCTAAAACCATATCACCTCATAAAACATGGCTTGAATGATTTTTGAGAAACTTTCCATCTCTTGTGGAGTGTTAGCCAATAGGGTTAATTAAATGTCAGTTTTCATAGCCTTGTATAGTAGATGTGTGTAATATCTTTGGAGCTCTTAGATGATATGTTAGAGTTTCATGCATATATTTGATAACTTTTAATTATGAGATATGATTTACATTGCTATGATCTCTAGGATGATGAGCCCCATGGAGTAGTCTTTGAAATGTCTTGAGGACCATGCAGAGCGGACGGAGTACCAGGAAGGCCAAGTACATGGGGAGATGATTAGCTCAGGACCTCCATAGAGTGAAGAGCCATCGAGATGGTTCTTCTTTGGGATGCAGGCGGGACAAACATCATGATGAGCCCTTATGAAGAAGAGCAGAGGAAGACTGTCACCAGGACACTTTGCAGAGATCGACCTAGGGGATCACCCCCTGCAGATGAAATGATGGCTTTTGATGGGCCGGATCCCACCAGGCGGTGGGCGTTTCACGGAGGATGTGGCGGTGTGTTTGGATCGTTTGGAACATGTGGAATCCTGCAGGAGCCCTAGGGCCAGCGTTTTTCCATGCGGATAGATGATGCCCAAAAGATAGCGTCTCTAAGAGGAGCCTAATGTCTCCTTTTTTGGCTCTTGCTTTGACATTTAGCATTTAGTAGGTAAAATAATGGAATATTGTTAAATTGGACCTATTTTGTAATTAAAGGTAATAGAGATGATATAAATTGAGGACATTGAGCCTCATTTGACATAACTTGCTCTCTTGGAGATATCTGCAGTCTTTTGTCTTGGATTATTGGCTCTTGGGTTGGTACTACTCTTGGGAGGATTATCTTTAGCATGTGTATGGTGTTTTTATCATTGGAAAGTGTTACAACTAGGGTTGATAAGCTCTTCATGAATTTGTAAGTGTATTTTTCATACAAAACTTCTTGATTGAATAGTTGTGAGTTTAATATCTTGCATGTATGGTTACATTGTTATTATTATGTAATCATTTACAGAACCCTAGGAGCAAGCACACAAGTAGGTCATTGCTTCATGTCTATGATAAGAATTTGTTTAGCCATTTTGATTAAGAAAGAATATAGCCTAGCCATTGCTACACTTTTTCTCCTTTTTCTTGAATTAATTTGAAACATAAATTGAAGAAAGAAGTCTCATCTAATTTATTTTACACCCTAGGGTTTGACTCTTAGGTTTGAAAAGCAGCCCCAACAACACTTTTCAGCCCTAGATTTATGTTTATAGCTAGCCGTTTCTTGAAAGAGTCTTAAGGAAAGGAGGATGAGGCCTAGCCAAGCTACCCAGTGAACCTCCTCCCCTTAGGGTTTGACTTGGTGGCCCACGCCATTGCAGCACCATTAAGCTAACTCTCCCATCCTTAGGTTTAAATTTTCCCAAACCTTTAGCCTCTCTTTTGACTCCATTTAGGAGCACTAGTCTAAAATTGCAGCGTTGAGCCTTCCAAGTTAAAGCAATCTTTCAAACACTCTTAAATTGAAACCCTATGAGTAACCTAGCTGACTTTACTAACCCCAACTAGGTGATGGTGATGTTGCCTCTTTCAACCTTTGCTTAGTATAAAAGTTACAGCTGAGTCATCTATTGATGGACATTGAAGTGTTGAGTATTTCATTGGCTTAAAAAAAGCGTTCACTTTATTGTCTAGCTAACCCTAACTTAGATTAAAATTTGGCGTCCTTGTAGCATAGTGGCTGACAACAACAATATATATGTATGACTTTTATTTAATGCGTTGTGATTACATAGGGATTGATTTTATACATTGGATACAAGTGTCACTTTGTATTTATTGAAGAAATATTATAAGCCATTGTCTTTATTTGCAATCATTGACTTGTCAATAATAGCATTTGATTGTGCTCATATATATTAGAATGGTCGTAGCAATTGAAGTACTATTATATATTTGTACGTTTTAGTTTATTTGCATTGTCTACTTAAGCGGTGCCCTTACCCCGATTGAATACTTCATGTGACTATCTTATTGTGATGTCTGTGAAGGAAAAGCCTATCTTAATCTTTGAGCCTTAAGCCTTGATCTTTTCCTTCAGAACCCCTGATTACTAGGGGCGTCTCCCTTGGGATTAGCCACCATAAATAAAAAGAGCCACCCATCGAGGGGTGGCAGGTGGGTGGGGAAGCTCCTGTCATGCCAGTTTGACTTTTCATTTCAAGCTACTTGACCTACCCTGGCGTGATAAACAGACCTATTCCACCTTACATTGAATGACCACATTCTCATATATTAAATAATTTCCACTAATTACATAATCACATTTTCATTGGGTACCTCCCAGGTACCCCATATTACTTCCCTAGGTATACTAAATTTAATCCCCCTTCACATGTTCATCCTCAAAACAGAAGAAACCATACAATATGATTGACTAAGAAATGTAATAACTAGTACCAAGTATGACTATTCATCCATTCTAGTGGAAGTCCAACATGATGTCCATATCTTTGCCTTGCCACCCTGATCTTGCTATGCATCATGTCAGGGTTGCCATGGGATTGTTTTTATAGCTTGATATCTTCACAGTGGTGCTAGGATTTCTCTATGCACCTTTTGTGATTGGTTTCCTTCTGGTTTATTCTTTGGTGCATAAATGTGTTGATTGTCATGCCCTTGCTTGGATGACTATTGTGTCTCTATATAATGTGGATGACAATATACAACAAATGTAGGAATCTATTCTTTTTCAAATGCAGCTTTTTTTTTTGAGTCAATGACCTCCTTAGCTACATTGTGTGTCTTTCACATTGTTTTATGCATCTCCTTGTAGACTCAACCTTGATCAACTTTAGACTCAACAACTGGCCCCTTTGCCCCAGCCTCTGTGGGCCCATCTTTCTTATTAAGAGACAGATCCTGCAATGCGATTTCTTTTGTATCATAACTTCAAAAAATTATTTTGCACATTGATATTAAATGGGTACCCATTGATTCTATTCAAGGATATCCTAAAACAATATCTACTTCATCCATATCACATATAAAATATGAATGCAACACATATTTATCCATCTTGACTACAAATCTTTAAAATTCCACATTTTTCATCCTCAGCGTGTGCTGGATATCCTTTACGGGAACTTCTGATCAGATTAACCTTTGTGAACATTGATAAAATTATGCATGCAACTAGGTTTAATAGAAACAATAACCTTCTTCTTATGAATACAACCATGAACTTTTAATATAGATTTCCACATGAGAGAAGTGGCAGCTGCGCCCTCTGTTATCGTACGGTTTGTAGGAAGGTCCAAGGGGCTTGAGTCGGGGCTTGGCTTAGAGGCGTAGCAGAACTTCCCTTACTGTCATCTCGATGGGGGCTCTTTCTATTGGGAGGGAGCAGAGTCCAAGGGAGGCGTCCTAAGGCAATGCAGAAACCCAGAAGGCTAAGGTAAAAGGTCCAGTCAAACCCCTTCCACAGTTTGTTGCCCAAGAGAGGATAGTCAGGAGATAAAACCACTGATGACACACCTGTTTGAGGCGGGAGACAAAGAAGACTAGAGCGTGCAGGTGGATTAGTACTTCATAAAAACCCGATGACTATCTTCAATAGATATATATGAGCAATTAAATGCAATTGTGAAGTCAATGATTGCTAAGGGAAAAAGATTAATAACTTAAAACGCTTCTTCAACAAGGCATAGAAAATAATGTGCATTCCAACGTTCAACGTAAGACCATGTATCATATCAATAATGCATTAAATATGATAAATCCAGCTCACATATATGTGCTATTGCGTCACCTATATTGTGGTACGCAAAATGGGTATGACGTCAAACTTTTAATCCAAAGTCAAAAAGATAATGAAACAGAAACGTTTTATCAATTTAGCTTACATGCATTACGTCACTCAATGTCAATCAAAGCGGTGAAAAGCAGTCTAGCGTTTATGTATAAGCAATAAAACAAGACTATGGCGTCACCTCCATATCATTTTGTTGCAGTCACCATAAGTATGGCGTCAAGCTTTGTCAACAAATCAATTTGAAAGGAAAAACACGACTTTAAAATCAATCAATCTTACAGAATTTAGTCATGGCTCAACACACCAATCAAAGGATGACAAAACTCAATGTTTTAAAGCCAAACAAGAGTTCTAACAAGGTAAGGCGATCTGACTATAATTCTTGGTGTTACAGGTTAGCTAGCCAATGGGGAACGTTTTGACAAAATCAACCGACAAAGTTAAATTTAACTCCACGGCTATAAAAGAGACAAGGGCGCAACTTTCTATCCAAAGAAGCAAAAGTTAAAATAAGGCCAGCGTTGTCCTCTTAGGGTTAGTCCTAAAACTAGCTGGGGTTAGACGCTAGGTTAGTTGGGTTTGATTTGAAGAGAAGTTTGAAAAGTTTTAATGCTTTAAACAAGCTCAAGCAATCAATCATGAATTAGTGCCTTGGGTTAATGGAGTCCAATAGAAATTATGGCTAATGGTTTAGAAGGAGTTCAACCCTAAGGACAAGAGGAGCCTATAGGTTTAATGGTGTTGCTAAAGCAAGGCCACTAATCTTAACCCTAAGAAGAAAAGACTTATCAGGTGTGGCCAAAAGCTGGGCCTAGGCTTCAATTCTCTCCTTAAAGACCTTCTTGGCAAAGCATTTGAAAACATAAGGATAGATCTAGGGCTGAAAGAGTGTTGCTCAATGCAAGGCACCATAAACCCTAGAAGTAAACCCTAGGTGTGGCAATTGGGCCTAGGATCACTTCTTTCTTCAATTTAAAATCAAAACTAGCCAAGACAAGAGAGGGTTAGTGTAGCTATGGCTAGGCTGACCTTCTCTAATCAATGGTTAAAGGTGCTATGGACATGAGCCACAACCTACTTGTGTGTGAGCTCCCTAGGGTTTCAATGATAAAGTCATTACAACAAGATGACAAACAATGAATGTAAATGTTGAACTACAACTATTCAATCCAAAGAAGCTTTGAAGAAAAACACTTACAAGATGATGAAGAAAATAAATCCAACCCTAGTTGTAAACTTTCCAATAGCATATAACACCACTTTGCCAAAAAAATTAACTCCTCCAAGAGGTTCATACACTTCCAGAGACAAGAACACAAGACGAGAGCTAAAAAGAAGCACTCTCAACAGAGCAGAGTTGTGTTATGATCAAAGAGGGAAAAACATCCTCTATTTATACAATACTTTGACCTTTAATTACAAATTAGGTCTAAAATGGCGGAAATAAGGCTAACAGTTCATTATTCAATTGTTTGTCACTTTTACACGCTAAATGCAATATGAAACCAGAAAAATCAAGCGTCAAGCCCCTAAAGGGAGAAGTTGGACCTTTTGAGGCTCAAGAACCATCAAATGAGCAAGGCGTTGCCCTTCCTAGGGCTCCAAAAACCTGTCACGTGCCAATCAAGCATAACATCTTTGCCAAGCATACAGGAAATGGAGTCCATCCTGCTTACAGGCTAGGTCTGATCAACTAGGTCAACGTCAAACTGCAGTGATCCCCATGGGTTATGGTCTCTGCCAGAATGTCTGATGAGAGCGTCCTTCTTCTTCTCAGTGCCAGGGCTCGTCACAGGCTGTCCACCTCTCTTCCATCCCAACGTCCATCTGTGGGCTCTTCAGCCCACTGGAGGAGTCCAAGACTAATCATCTCCCCATGTGCCGTCCCAAAGGCATTTTGTCCCTTGGGTACATGGTCACGCACATCCAGCTTCGCCCTCGGGGGCTCATTAGTCAAAACATCATGGCAATGCAAATCACATTTCATCATTAAATTTGCTCGAACTCTATGCATAACATCTCTAACAAGTCTTCTAATAGCTCAAAGACCCTACACAGGCCCACTATACAAAATCTAGAAACAACCAAAGGGCAACCTATTGGGCTAAATACCCATAAGAATGGAAAGTTTCCATGAGGGTTATTCAAAACATGTATAGTGGCGGGATATGGTTTTAGGGATGTCAAGTCATATGGTCGAGACCTAGAATTTTGGTGTCGTCTGTAGGTGCCTTTGTGGGGTAATTGTACATTCATGGATGCCTTTTTCCAAACCCTTATTGCCTTATCTTTATTTATTTGTATTTTGCTACAAGCTTTTGACGAAGAGGACACTTTGTAGCTAGGTGGCGAGGAAGTGGCATGACGTTACCCACTAGTATCTTAATGCAAATGAGGCTTTCGTGAGTGAGACCCCCTTCCTTTGTATGCAATGAGGTCCTTTGGTTTGGTGACAGGATGATGGCAATGTCATAAGCTAAATACCTATGAACATAGTGGACCGACTCGTGATGAGACCTCCATCCTCTTGGTTAGGTCTTGCACTTTTTGTTATCATTTTCTTAGGGTCCCTCAGGTTTCTTATGAGAGGCTTTTTTATTGCCTTCTCGGGGATCCTGACGAAGCATCTCTAGGTTTTGATTTTCCTATGGCTTTATCTTTTGCAATTTTGCTTTTACCTCCTGGGCCTTTAGCCCTTCTTCCCACAAGACAAGATGTACTTGGGATGGTCTTCCTAATGGCGAGACTAAAGGAGTGGGAAAGATGAGCGGGTTTTAAAGATGAAAATTGGCGAGAATATGAGGAATGACGATGGTTCTTCAAACCCCTTTGGTAGCTAACAAAACCCATGAATACCAACTTGCTAAACCACCCAATCAATCCCTCTATGAGTGGTCAAGTGGATTAGTGTAAGATCCAAGCGAGTCCTCAAAAGTGAAAGAGATCTAATGCACATACATAAGAATGTATAATGATCAAATATTGTGCCACATACCATGATACCTAGGATGAATGACCCTCATGGAGCAAAAGCCTTTCTGATGCAAGCCCATGAGGTAGTGATGGTACGTCTGTTGGCCAGGACAAGTAAAGGCTGAGAAGAAAAAGAAGGGTCCTCATGGACCATGCTCAGGTAGCTCCTACTCTCGGTACTCCATGTCTAGGACCATGTGGGCCTCGAAGACATGATCTCTAGTTATCCCCTAGATGCTCCAGAGGATAACATGCAGCTCAACTTCGGGGACATCATTAGCTAGCGTGTATAGAGAACCCTCTCAGCCAATCTACGTGAACCTGTGACACACTCACCTCGTGAGACATGGCGACAAAAGCCAGGGTGGTATTGCCACCCAGGTAAATCTCTTATATAAATGCATATAAGTGATGAAGTAAATGTGCATGTCAGAACGAAATAGAACAAGAAAACAATTAAGATGTGTATATAATAGAAATCAAACAATCGAGTAGTCACTTACACATGTACTTACACGGTGGCCCTTGAGTTGAGGGTGTAATGGAAACAATAATGTAATAATCGACAATGCTCCACGATACACGCCTTTGTGCTTCATCATAAACCAAAACAATGATACATCAAGCACAAACTTGTCATGAGTTGCCCATATACATCATATCATGGAAAAATCGAGAGAATCTAACTCATGGAAGCGGGTGGGAGGATAAAATCATACCAAGTCCATCTCTGAGAAAAGAATACTCAATGCTATCCGAGAAAGTGTCATGAAAAAGACAAGGTTCAAAAAAAACCGACTCAAAGGGCCCGAAAACTGGTTACCTAGGACATCACGCTCTAAAGTCAAGGAAAAAAATGACAAAGGTTTAGTAGATGGCAGGCAAATCATCAAGAGAAGGCTGAAAAAACTGATTGGAAATAGTATTACCCAACCAACCCTTGAAATCTAGGGTTTGTGAGGAGGAAACTCACCACGAAAAAGGCACTTCTTCACCACGAATGGAAAAAGCAAAATGAGACACTAGCTGATGGTTGGGATGAAAAATTTGTAAAGCGACCCTCCTTTAGGAAAACGATGTCTTTTCTTGTATTAAGATTTGAGCATAGCAGTTGTTGGCAATCATCTTCATAAGTAGGGTCTAAATTCTCAGTGGGGTACTCATCAAACATCTCAAAGGTATGTTGAAACTCATCCGAGAAAGGTAAACCTTTGGGGTCATCCTTGGTGTTTTCTTCTAAATGAAAACTTCATCCCCTTGTTGCCACTGATCAAAATAAATTTGCTGTGGTAATTGTAAATGCAACGTTTGGAGATGGTTCTTAGTGTCATAAATGGGATACATTATCATAACCAATTGTATCCCACCTTAGGTCTTAACATGTATAAATTCATCAAAATCAACTATGTCGGTATCAGTATCATAACATGGGAGTTAAAACATCCAATACTTTTTCACTCTGCGTGTCATAAGGAAAAGAACCATTTAAAACTTAGGAAGGGAACAATGTACCTCGCTTAATCCTTCACGAGCAAGAGCTTCCAGTATTTGGACATCATCATCGGATGGAGGATCTTCCTCTACATCTTCAGTCTTGAGACATGGGGGATCTAAATAGATCCAAGGGTTCCATTCCTTCTTCATTCTATGAGTCATAAAACAAGGCATCATCAAAAGAATCCAAAATAACTTACCTCATTTTCTTCATCTTGTGCAGTGTGAAAGGATCTTGGAGAGCTTCATCGGTAGGGAAGAGCACCGGTGGACACTTCATCATCTTTTGATTCTTGCTCCTCTTCAAAGGGTTGATAATAGATCTTCACAAGCCTCATCTTCTACAACAGAGGGTCCACGGTAGTGATCATGATAAGCTCTTCTGAAATCATCTACAATCTCAGTGACCACTTTAATGGTGCCAAACCACCATGAGGGTTTTGAAGGACAGCATCTTCACTCGTCTGCCAGGATTTGGTTTAGTAAAATTCGATAAACTTATTTATGAGCTGTATGACGATGATATGCCCCTGTCATTACAACAACTCTTAAAACGTTTTTGTAAGTTGTTTTTGCTCACCCTGCCATCCTTCTTACAAAAACGTTTTAAGAGTATCCTCTCCTCCCAACCCTATCTGGCTCAAATATAAAAGATTCACTATGAGGAGTTGGGAGACCCAAAAAACGGTGGAGATTTGTCTAACCAACTATCATCAAAATAATTTTGGGTATCCTTGAAAACTTAAGAAATCAATACTTGGATACGTTTGTTCCCAGTAAGCCATGATCCATAATTTTGAGTATATCCGCAGAGGAGTAATATTGTACGCTAAGAAAAGTCAGTAAATTAGCCAGACAGTTTCAAACTACCAAAGAAATAGAGAAAAGAGCTGAGTGGAGTCGCGAGGTAAGCAAGGCTTACCAAAGATGTAATAAGTTGAATGTAGACTCGGTGTTCCCATTGTGGCATAAAATGTTATCGCCGCGGTTTGTAGGGAAAGGTCCAGGCTTGGTCGGGGCTTGGCCAGTGTGAGGGGCTTCCACCCTTTGTCACCTCGATGGGGGGAGGCTCTTTCTGGCCCCAGGAGAACAGAGTGCAAGGGAGGCGTCCCTAAGGCAATGCGGCTTAATGAAAGGCTAAAGGTAAGGTCAAGTCAAGGAAAACCCCTTTCCTGATTGCTGCCCAGAGATGATCAAGGAGATAAAACCAGCGATGATTGCACACATTTTGTTTGAACAAAAACAAGAAGACTAGAGCGTGCTTGCGGTGGATATACATATAAAACCAAAGACTATCTTTCAATAGATATATGAGCAATGATTAAATATACAATTGTTGTGAAGTCAATGATTGCTAAAACAAATTAATAACAAAACACTTCTTCAACAAGGCATAGAAAATATGGGCATTCAATGTTCAATATAGGACCATGTATCATATCAATAATGCATTAAGTATGTCAAATTAGCTCTTATATATATTACTGCTGCGTCACGTATATGTTTTCTGCAGTAGGTATGATGTCAAGCTTTAATCCAAAGTCAAAAGATGACAAAGAGGCAAAGCGTTTTTATCAATTTAGCTTACACATGCATTAAGTCCCTCAATGTCAATCAAAGCAGGTGAAAAATAGTCACAACGTTTATGTATAATCAATAAAACAAGACTATGACGTCAACTCTATATCGTACATTGCGATTTTCATGAAGTATGGCGATGGCTTTGTCCAACAAAATCAATTTGAAGGAAGAACACGACTTCCGTCAATCAACCTTACAAATTTAGTCTATGGCTCAACACCAATCAAAGAGATGACAAAGTCAAAACATTTAAAAGCCCAAGCAAGAGTTCCTATGGGTAAGGCATCACGGCTATATAATTCTTGGGTGTTACAGGTTAGCTAATAATGGTGGGCGTTTTGACAAAATCAACCAACAAAAAGTACAATCTAACTCCACGCGGCTATAAAAGAGAGACAAGGGCCGCGCTCTGTCAAGCAAAAGTGAATAAGACTAGCGTTGTCCCCTCTTAGGGTTAGTCCTAAAACAGCTGGGTTAGGCTGGGTTAGTTAGGGTTGGATTTGAAAGAAGTTTGAAAAAGTTTAATGGCACAACAAGCTCAAGCAATCAATCATAGCAGACTAGTGCCTTGGGTTAATGGAGTCCAATGGAAGTATATTTCAATGGTTTAGAAGGGTTCAAACCTAAGGACAAGAGCTGGGGATTTAATGGTGTTGCTAAAGCAAGGCCACTAATCTTAACCCTAAGAAGAAAGGCTTATCTAGGTGTAGCTAGATAAGTAGGCCTGGGGCTCAGTCTCCTTTAGACTCTTTTGGCAAAACGGCTGGCTTATAAGGATAGATCTAGGGTGAAAGTGTTGCTCAATACAAGGCTTCTCATAAACCTAGAAGTAAACCCTAGGTGTAACTAGTAGGCCTAGGATCCCTTCTTTGCTCAATTTAAACTCAAAACTAGCAGACAGAGAGGTTAGTGTAGCTATGGCTAGGCTAAACCTTCTCTAATCAGTAGTTCAAAGCATGCTATGTGAAGCCTCAACCTACTTGTGTGAGCTCCTAGGGTTTCAAGGGTTAAGTCAATACAACAAGATAACAATGAATGTAAATGTTAGACCACAACTATTCGATCAAAGAAGCTTTTGAAGAAAAACACTTACAAGATGATGAGAAAAACCAAATCCAGCCCTAGTTGTAAAACCTTCCAATAACATAGAGCACCACTTTGCCAAAATTAACTCCTCCAAGAGGTTAGCCACACTTCCAGGAATAAGGAGCACAAGGCAAGAGCTGAAAGTCTCTCACAAGAGAGCAAGTTGTGTTATGATCAAAGAGGGGAAAAACATCCTCTATTTATACAATGCGACCTTTAAGAGGTACAAATTAGGTCAACAAAATAGGCGGAAACAAGGCTAAGAGTTCATTATTCAATTATTTGTCTTTTGCTAAATGTCAATAATGAGCAAAATAATCAAAGCGTCAAGCCCTAGGAGGCGTTGGCCCTTTAGGGCTCAATAACCATCAAATGAGCAAGGCGTTGCCCATCCTAGGGCTCCAACAACCAGTCACACGTGCCAATCAAGCATAAATGTTAAGCGCCACAAATGGTCAAACTCACCTTACTGGTGAAGTCACGATCAACTAGGTCAGATCCAAGCGCAGAGTGCAGTCCCATAGGTTATGGTCCTGCGCGAGCGATCACGATGGTCCTTCTTCTTCTCTGTGCCTGGGCTTGTCACAAGGTTGTCCCCTCTGCCATCCCAGCGTCCATCTAATGGGCTCTTGAACCCCATGGAGTTCCGAACTGATCACCTCCCCATATGCCGTCGGCAATTTTGTCATGGGCAGTCACATCAACTCGTATCGAGGGCTCATTAGTCAAACATCATGGCAATGCAAAAATCACATTTCATCGATAAATTCTCCGAATATATGCATAACATCTCCCCAGCAAAGTCTTCTAATAGCTCAAAGACCCTATGACCCACTATACAAAATCAAAACAGCCAAAGGGCAACCTATTGGGCTATGCTACCCATAAGAATGGAGAGTTTCCGCAAATGGTTATTCAAAACATGTATAGTGACGGGATGTGGTTTTTAGGGATGTCTAGTCGCCATTCGGACCTAGAAATTTGGTGTAGATGCAATGGGTGCCTTCGCGAGGTATTTGTTGGAGTGTGGATGCACCTTTTTCAAACCCTTATTGCCTTATCTTTATTTATTTGTATTTTGCTACAAGCTTTGTCAAAGAGGACACTGCCTTGGCTAGGTGGCGGTATGGCGTTACCCTGAGTATCTTAGCGAAATGGAGAGCTCGTGATGAGACCCCGGCCATGCAACCAAGCGTCCAGCGCCACAGTTTGGTGACGGATGATGGCAATGTCATACCGCTAAATACTATGAACATAATGGGCGGCTCGTAGTGAGACCTCCCATCCTCTTGGTTAGATCTGCACTTTTTATTTATCATTTTCTTGGTCCTGTTTCTTATGAGAGGCTTTTTGTTGCCTTCTCGGGGATCCTGGTAGCATCTCTAAGTTTGATTTTCCTATGCTTTATCTTTTACGGTACTTTTACCCCCTGGGCCTTTAGCCTGGCCTTCTTCCCACAAGACAAGATGTACCGGATGGTCTTCCCTAATGGTCGAACTAAGGGAATGGGATTGATGAGCGAGGTTTTAAGATGAAAGAGTGAAATATGAGGGAAATGAGACGATGGTTCTTTAAACCCCCTTTGGTAGCTAACCAAACCCATGAATACCAAATTGCAAAGCCGCAATCAATCACTAGCGGTGGTCAGGTGGATTAGTGTAAGATCAAGCAGTCATCCAAAATTAGAAAGAGATCTAATGCTTACATAAGAATGTTATAATGATCAAATATGATACATACCATGATACCTCCCGGACCAATTACCTCATGGAGCAAAGCCTTTTCTGATCTGGCCGGGCCAGTAGTGATGGAAATGCTATTTGGCGGGACAGAATCAGGTGAGAAGAAGAAGATGGGTCCTTCGGGACCATGCTCAAGTAGCTCTACTCTGGTACTCCATGTCTAGGACCATGTAGATTCTCGAGAGACATGATCTCCTGAATTATCCCCTAGATATGGGGTAGCTCTCTTCATCCATACACTTTATGCAAACGGAGTGTCTAAATTAATTTTACACTTGTAAGCTTTAAATGAAAGTGTCAACTCATTATAATTAAATGAGTTCCACCATATGCGAGCATCGTCTTGGAAACCATAATGTAGACATATTCTCAAATGATCTTTCCAACAGTGACTTTTGATATTATATATTCTTTATTACTGGGCCTATCATCCTTTCTAGTAAAAAAACATCTTTCTTAGAGAAAACTTCAGCAAAAAAACTAGGGTTTGTAAAATAACCTACTATGCAAATCACATGATTGTTTTCGAAAAAACCTTGAAAAATGATTAATTTAATATATACATGCTTTAACTTAAATTTCAGTTTCGACTGAATTTATTTTTGAAATTGGGTATTTTTTTGAAAGGAATTCAAATATCCAATTATTTGTTTTGCCAAATTATGCTCATAAATTTTCACATATTATTAACTAAAGTGTATAGCCCTCTATCTTTTCCTAGAAAAAATTGCAAAATAGTCAAAACATTATGCTCTTCTTTGGCAGAAGTGCTTTCTGATACCAATTGTTGGGTGCTTGAATGTAAAATAACCTACTATGCAAATCACATGATTGTTTTCGAAAAAACCTTGAAAAATGATTGAATTTAATATGCTCATAACTTCAACTTCCGAACTCCGTTTCGACTGAATTTATTTTTGAAATTGGGTATTTTTTCGAGAGGAATTCAAATATCCAATTATTTGTTTTGCCAAATTATGCTCATAAATTTTTCATATATTAACCTAAAGTGTGTCGCCCTCTCTTTTCCTAGAAAAAAATTGCAAAAATAGTCAAAACATTATGCTCTTCTTTGGCCAAGGAAAGTGCTCTGATACCAATTGTTAAGTGCTTGAATATATCTGAAGATAAATCTCAAAATAACCAAGAATATCAACAGAATAATCCAGACCATTCTCCAAATACTGAACACAAGAAATATAGAAAATCATTGAGGTAGGGTAAAACCATATATTAATAATTAAGGAATGATAACACTCAAACAATGCTTGATACATTCACAATATTTTTCACTATGTTTCATTACATTACTTACACTTCTTTATATAACTCTCTCCATCTCCTAGGAACCTTCTAGAGTGGCTTCTTACATTTATTACATTTAACTATCATAGTGGACATTTATTGATATAGTGGACCTAGTCCACCTTACATTCAATGACCACCTAGTCCACCTATCACCCGATGCAATGAGTGCTAAGCGGACTATTCAAATCATGAGAATTATTGGTCAGTTGCGACTAATACTCATGGATATGGGTCATAGATTAATGACTTACACTACGCAGTTAATCCCAAAAATAATATCTAATATCTTGCATTGCGGAAGCTCCTCTATGCTTAAATACATAACCACATTCTCATTGGGTGCCTCCCTAGGTACCCCATATTACTTTCCTAGGTATATGATAGGGGCATCATTTTCTTGGGAAATAATTTGGTTTATCTTCCTTGACAATATCTTTATTGGTTGGCTGGAGATGGCCATAAGATGGCTCAATGAATTATTAAATGAATGCTTCAAGATTTCCTTTTAATCTTCGGGCTACCTATTTGCAATTATGAGAATTTTAATAATGTTTTCTTCATTAGGAGGTTGTTTTGTTGTTATTTAATCCAATTTGTTTGGAAATGGTTTTAGTATTGAAGACTTAAACAAGCACGTCCATATTAACACTTGTATGTTAAAGATTTTCGTTTGGTCTTCCAATGATTGGGAAAAGGCATTAAATTTATAAGCAATGTTAAAAGTTTGAGTTCAAGCTTGAGCCCATACATGTCAAACCGAGAAGCGAGGGATTGGTTTTGTTTCTTGATTATTAAGCATTCTATTGAGTGAATTAGTGTTGTCCCTTGTATTTGTTAGAGTAATGGATTTCACCAATTATGCTATTTGTTTGGGTTATAGAGAAGGAAATTGTGTTGAAATTACTAAGACAACTGAGAGGGGGGGTGAATTAGTTGTTACTGTGCTTAAACAATTTTAAGTCTATTAAACCATTTTTAATCTTTCATCAAGTGACCATCAATATTATACATCATATAGACAACATAAATAATGAGAATCAATCACACATAAGATATACACAAAGACATATGTTCACGAGGAAACCCATAAAGGGAGAAAACCTCTTCTTCTTCGAAATGATAAGCAGTCTTTTAAGTTCTGTACATCATCTATGTTTGAGCACCAACTCAAAGTGAGGCTACTACTTCTGTTTTACAAGCTCCAACTTGTTGAGAGCACCAACTCTCTGGTTTCTCTAGTACCCACTAGAAGGAAGCACCAACTCCCTAAATATTCCAGCACCAACTGGATTTATACAAGCATCAACTTGTATACAGAAAACTCTGTGTTTTCCCGAGCACCACCTTGCCACCATATTTTCTAGCCAAAACTAAATGGAAGATACACCTTCCAATATTCAAGCACCAACTTGAATATCAGAGGACCATAGTCCTCCTTAGCACCACCCTTCCTCCCTAATTATGAATAAATGATTGACAAACAAACAATACAGGTATTTCAATTCTTACCCCTTCTTCACTGTTCTGCAATTCTTCTCTAGTTCAAAAATTGTTATGCTCTGCTTCATGTTATTCTGCTATTCTGCTATTCTTCTCTTGCTTCTGTCTGTTCGGCGACTATTACTCATCTCTGAGTTTTATCTCATGCTCTGCATTCTGTCATTTTACCCTTCTTACAGTTCATCTCATTGTTTCGGTTAGAACAACCCCATTTACACAATCACTGCATCTCTCCCTTTATACACACCAACCTCATCAGTTACACCTCGAATATCCTTGGGCAAAGACAAAAATGTCTTAGCAACTGAATCGCCAACCGATCAAGAACCATGATTCGATTTTCTAACTGAATCGTAACTGAGCTTATTAATCATGAAAATAAACAATGACCCTTTGATCATATTCTTGATTAACCTGCATCGTTGAATTACAAGTGTTGGATCTCACACTTATTCCATATGCCCACTGACTGTGACCACGGGCCTAATCAAAATGCATTTCACATTTTGCAATTCGGCAACCTTGTGTCAAAGGGTCTCGACATTCCAAGTTGTGATCCTCGAAACTCCGAAAAGGAGCTTAGCTGGACTGGTTCCTTCCCTTCTCGTGACCATGTAACCACATGCTGTGACCACTCTCTAACCAAACAAGCACTTTGCGATTCGCAACTTCGAGAATCCTATGGTGAAGAGTTTCGACTCTTCATGTTGTGATCGCTGAAAGGAGCTTAGCTCTGCTAGCTCTTTCCCCTCACGTGACCACCGACGGTGACCATAGGCTGTGCCAAAAGGTGCTTCACGATTTCGCATTTCGTCATTCTTGCCATGAGTATCTTTGACTCCTCCAACTCTCGGTATCTGAAACTCCGAAATGGAGCCAGATCAACAGTCCACCATCCGCGGTGATCGGATGACTCTTCTCCACCCCGGTACTTGAGCCTTCGAGACTTTGAAGCTGAAACTCTCGAAACAAGAACTCATGAAGTGACGTCATTCTTGCGTCACTCAATGACGTGTCAAGAGTCGAGTGGCTTCCACGTGTCACTCAGAATTATGATTTCCAGTGGCCTAAAAAGCTGAAACAATTTGACACTTGTCCTTATATGCTCGTGCCACGTGTCCTTGTTGGATCAACGGTCCTCTTGCTTTAGGGACTTTCTTAGCCCGCTTCATCTTGTACTTAAAGATCATGCTCCTTCTTTTGGATCCGACGATGGTCGGTCTTCGCACTCAGATCCTCCTCCTGAGCTTACACTGTTGATCTTGCCATTCCATCATTTTCGTCGTGTTGTTGATCACGATCTTTGCCATCAATGAAAAACACGCATACTATGCCTTTGTCTGAAAAACATGCCAACAATCTCCCCATTTGGCATTGATGGCAACCCCTTGAAAGCCCTTGAAGAAC